>JAOEFI010000006.1:27553950-27578088 GCA_034621735.1 Anopheles plumbeus
CATTTATTTAGAATAATGAAAACGTGCCTTCCTAGCAACCGTTATGCAATCCGACGTAACCGGCGTTGCACTGAAGCGTGTTGCATAATTCAATGCGCCCGGGTGTGCAGTTCTATGCCCGTTCTCGACTAAACAATCGTGCGCTGGGTCTCTGGATCGAACCAAAACAAACCATAAACTATATCCGCAAGCAAACAGTTACGGTGTTAAAGCTAAGGTTTCAAACATTAGCTCCATCCTTTCCGCTAGCTCCTCGCCTCTGTTTACCCTTTTAAAGGTCAAATAAATTGAACTCGAATCAAAGCTGTCGAAAACGGAGTGTTTACACTGGAGCATTCAGTTCGTTTAAGCTCCGATTGGCTTCCTGAAAGAGGCAGAAAGAGCTACAGCTATAGGGCGGAGAGAGCGAAGGAGAAAGGTATAAAAGGTCCTCCACTTGAGGTTGGTGACGATGTTGATGTTGATGGTGAAAATTAGTTTTAAACTAACCTCAGCACCGGTGGCTGGCTAATTTTCCGTTTGATGTGGTCGTTTTGGGAGAGGGAAAAGGGTTCGCTCCAACCCCCCAAAGGACACGGCCAGCCCGGGTTGGGAGTCTCCGGTTTTTCTGTCACTCACGTCCCCGTCCGCGCCCTGCTCACCGGTGACATAAACCATCGACAACATCATCATCATCATCGCGTCGTCATCGTCGTCCTCATAATGCCTCACCGTCATCAAGCTCGGGAAGGTGTGTGACCAGCGCCCGACACACCGACGCAGAGATTTTATCTAATAAACTAAACGATGGAGATAATCATCTGGGGAGCGATGCGCGGGCAACGCATAAACTTTTATTGAAATCGTATGCAGATTAGTTCCCTCCGCCCGCGCTCCTCCACGGCAAGGATAAAGGACATTTAGAAAATGTCCCAATGTGCTAATGATGTCGAATGATGGTTATGATAATGACGAGCATGAGAGGTTTTTCGGGCCCTTCGTTCGTTCCGGCCCAACCATTTGCTCCGGGTTTTAGGTGCAAAGTTATGACTTATTTGAGAGTGTCCTCTGCAGTGCCTACTTGCGAGGCACCGTCAGTACATTTGATTTTTGTCGGAGGATTGCAAACTTTAGGCAGCAGTGGCAACGTATCGAATTTTCAATCCCCGCCGGAGACAATTTGTGCTAGATCGTGTAACAGTGCGTCAAATTTTAATTCGCTCTCTAAGGACTCATTACTGTAGTCGGCGCTTTTTTTCGGTCGCTTTTCGGCGATCGTTCGCCACGCTCTGCCACGGAAAATGTATGCCCCGCTCGCATGACAGTATTGAGTGCCTTGGCGTCATGTTGCTGCTGTTGCTACCGGCGGTGTTACATTCACAATTCATTCGCACTCGCGCGCTGCCATTGCCACCAATTATGATTCGTTATTCAACCCTAGACCCCTGGCAGCCTTCAGTTGACGTCGCTGTCAACGCCAGCACCGAAGGTGGTTGGGCTGGGCCAGGCTGAACTGCTGGGTGTACATTTCTAGCTTCAGATAAGCTCATAACTTTTCTCACTGTCGACTGCTTCACCGATGTTGAGGTAGCCTACCGTCTCTCTCTTTCTCTCGTTCTCTCTCTTTCTCTCTTTCTCTCTCTCTTTCGCGGCTCTGATTTGACAACCAGGGTAGCTTATTACAACGTAAGGAACTTCCCCCTCGGGGTGGGAAAGTGGGAATTCAGAGAGCCTGAAAGTGAAACCGACGCTACCCGTGGAGCAGGAAAATGTGGAAACGATGCCCTGGAAAAGGCGCGGAATGACGTGGCGTTAAAATGTGACGGGGGTGAGAAGCGAAGGCGAATGAAGAAGAAGAAGAAAAAAAAAATAAACCGAACAGACACACTTCATAACACTTACTTCCTCACAGTCTTAATTTGTGCAAATTATGTTGAATGAAGTTGTTAGCAAGTTTCGAGCCGGCTTGAATCTTCTCGAACGATCCGATTTTTCCGTTCCTTTGCTGCCGTTCGGATTTTCTTCTGACGGTTTTCCTTTCGCAGAATGCACTCGTTTGCCAGCTTAGCGTACCGTTTTCTATTTCGCATGACTGGGTCTTGGACATTCTTTTAGTTTCGCTAAGTTCGAATGATTCGTTAAGCAATGTAAGTTGCACTTATGATTACATAACTATTTTTTTACTAGAAGAACTGTGAATGGGAGTTTAGTAATATACTAACTCCATTTAAAGTATTGTATGACATATAATGAAACAGAATCTGTAAACACTCTTTACAGAAACAAACAAACCTGTACATTTTTTACGGTTAAAACGGTTTAGACGTCACTTCTAACTTTTCGGTAGCTTAACTTATATTATTCTCTCATTCCATCGGGTGGGGCGCCCCGAAAACAGCAACACGAACGCTCCATAAGTTCTCTCGCTCCCTCCAGCACCACCGCCACTTCTTGTTGAGTATCCAATTTTCTAATTAGTTTTCCTGTTGCAGCATCGCTTTGCGCTTTTCAGCAACACTTATCGATTATTTAGCTGTCGAGGGGAGAAGAAAACTTTGCCTATTAGCAAACCGCACATACGTAACGCTGGGAAGGTTAGGAAACACTGCGTTCACGAGTGGGGGAAATGGGAGGATGCGCATCGACATTTTTCCAACATATTCCCACCTCCCCGTTTTGGAATAGTCCGGGAGAACAAGGCAAGCGGTGAATTTCTTGTTTGAATGTCGAGCGAAGGAGAATGAAAAAAACACACGCTCCATCGTAACAATCGGTTTCCCTTTTTCTTCACCATGCCGAGGGAAAACGTCGAAGCGTTGCGCCGCCCGGTCGTAACGAAACGTGATTTTGGTGCCAATGAGAGGATGAAATGATGCCCGTCGTTACCGGAGCAGCTCCCATCCCGGCGTCAATCGTTTCCTGAATCGTTTTCCGAAAGTTTGGGCAACCAAAATTTTGCACCCGGCCACATTCTAACGACGACGGGAGAGAGAGCATCCTTCGGTTCCGCACATCGTAACCGGTCTTTTCGGGAAGTCCCCGGCCCGCTCAGCGGCAGCCCGGAAGTAGTGAGGGCGCCAAAAGAAAATACATTCCTTAAACGAGTCGAAATGGAAGGGGCAGGGGCAGCAGCATTCGAGGTTTACCACAAATCGTGTCCTTCAGTGTGTCTGCGTTTCAGCGCCCCGTTTCACTTCCCTTTGGCACCTTTGGCTGGTTGGTGCCGTGCATTCCTTCCTCCGGCATGTCGACGCCATTGTCGTCGTCGTTATCGACGCCGGCATCTCGTTCGGGAGGTCGGTAAAGTGTCTGGCAAACGAGAAATCTGTATTATCTTAACAGCCACCGACGCTTTCGAATATTACTCCAGGGCGTTTGGTGGTGGACAGAAACGGAAGGCCCACTCCCGCAATCGCGCAGTATCCGTCGGGACGACGACGACCACGACGACCACGACGACGATCAGGACATCCAAAATTCATGCTGCCAGGATTCCGCTTCTTCCAGCAGGGCAGTTCTTTTCCCCTGTTGATCCAATTCGTCCTTTCCTTCGCTTCTTTGGCTCCTTCTGTCCCGAATGAACACATTCACATAAAATTGCTTAATTTACAACAATATTTCATAAGTTATATAAATCGAGGAATTTATGTTGCCATTGTCTTACCGTCCCTTTCCGGCGGGGAAAAAGCAGGTCACAGACCACTATTGTCATCGAAGTTTGATCATGGCCGCACACCCATTGCGATGGGAAGATTTAGGAGAAAAGGTTCAGTTTCTTCGTGCGGATTTCACCTCCTTTCTTCAACTCTCGGTGAGGACTTTCCACAACAACTCACAATGTCCCATATACATCCTCGTCCTGCCATTAGTTCGCATTTGTTCACCTTGGCGCCGGCGGAAAGCGAAAATTGACGGGGCGGTGTGAAAAGGAGGTGCGCTTTGCTGAAGTTGGGCTCTTTCCAGGCAGATGTCTTCTGTTTACGAGTTTGATAAATATGACTTTTCTCTTTCCGCCATATTGCGATGAACGACGCCCATTGTGGTGCTGAGGGCGCCGGCGGTCTCCTCTAAGAAAATCCCGGCCGGGGGAACTCCAATCTGCTTCGCCAATAATTCTACAGTGTTACACGGCCGTCTTGGGTATGCAGAACTTTAGTGGGGAAGCGCGTTCACAAAGGAACCATTCTGCGGCCTGCCGGTTCGACATTTATGAATGCAACGGGAAAATGCCTCCAGCGCTCCGCGGTTCAACCGAGCCGGGCGTTGTGCATATGATAAATGGATTTTTCCGAGGAAATTGTTTATAGTTGGGCCCAGAAATAACAATTTGTTGTGTCTGCGTTCTAGAAGAGCGTTCTGTGAATGCTTTATAAGTAGACTAGAGGAACAATGAATAGTAGCGCAATATTCGAAAATGAAATATAAATCAACGTAAAATATCGAGGGAAAACGACTGCTTAGTTTCAACATGGTTTACCGGTTATGGAAAAGAATAGAAATGCCAGAAAAATGTACAATTCAATACTAGCACATTCTGATTAAATGTGCATTCCAAATCAATATCGAAACGAGTAAAAAAGTGAAACAATTAAATAAAACCGAAACATCCCAATGCTCGAGGTGCTGTTTTTGTCGTGGAGCTCTTTTTTCAGCGTTGTTTTTACACATTTTACGGTTGCTACTGTCATCACCGGTCCATTCCGGGGTCGGTTGAGGCAACAAATTGTGCGTGAATGTGACGTGAATCGAACAGCAGCACACGAGCATCCTTTCCGCGGGCGATTGGTTATCGAAAACTGGTGTCCAAACATTGCCGAAAGCGGCCATCACTTTCATGAAGCACTCGGCGCCGGACCACATGTGATCATACGTGCGTATGGATATTGAGTTGGAAAATTGGCACATTCGAACATGCACAGCCTCTGCTTCAGGGGCTTGCTGATCAGCTGCATGCTAATGTGACACCCCATCAGGGTGAGAGAGAGGACTCAAAAGGCGTCAAAGGCCTGATAGGAGCAGAAGTAGAAATTGGAAAATTTCATCCCGCTGCATGCTAGATGGAAAAATTAAGGTCAAATGACGTCGTGAAAGTTCAAAAGGACATCATAATATACAATGTCCGTAGTATCAACATTTTACAGCAGCCAATGCCAGTGTAAATCAGTGATCCGAGACCTAACAGAGCTACGAGTCACCGGGGATTTTGATGTCTACTACTTGCAGAGGAAAATTCGGCTTCGTCGGAGCGTGGAAATAACAAGCAGACGACTCACCTGCCGATCGCGCGAACGTAATTGGTTTGTAGGAGATTTTATCGAAATAACAAATTTGACCCGGTGGACACTTTCGCTGATCACGTAGCTTTCCACCGGGCGTCCGCCTGGCTACGAGAGATTCAATTTAGCGAATCAACCGCCCCGGTGTGCGTAAACTGCGTAATGCTCGGAAAGATCCCGAGCCCCGAAGCGACACACCAACAATCAGGTCAAACGTGTTCATTTTACCGAATGCGAGCGCCCGAAAACGGTTGACGCTTGTAGGCGCGTAGGTGTAGGCATGGTATGGAAATGCGGCAGGAGGATATGCCCTAACGGCTCGACAATGTTGACAGTGTGTTTTCACGGAAGGAAAAGGTCCGCGTGGTAAAACGACTGTCCGACTTTGTTTGTGCAGCAGTCATTTTATTGGAAGGATAGATTTAATGAGAAGAACAAGTCGAGAGTGTTTTTACTCTTTACGTTTTGTACAACATAACCTAAAAGAGAAAATCTGCTAGGGAAATTAAATTTCACGAGAAGCTGCAACAACTTGCAACAATATCAAAGTGCAAGAGA
Organism: Anopheles plumbeus; assembly: GCA_034621735.1. Taxonomy (NCBI): domain Eukaryota; kingdom Metazoa; phylum Arthropoda; class Insecta; order Diptera; family Culicidae; genus Anopheles; species Anopheles plumbeus. The sequence goes on from JAOEFI010000006.1 coordinate 27,559,764, forward strand.
TGCGTTAGAATGTAGCGAAAAGGTGAATCGTATAAAAATATGAATCACCGAATCGTGTGGTAACCGTTCAAGCCGCATCACTTTGCCACGGCATCAATTCCCATAACGTACGGCGCTTCACACACCTTCCCCATGCACATTCGCGCACACATTCTTCCTTCACCCTCGACAGGAGCAGCCGAGCTTCCCGGCTTTCCATTGCCTGCTGCTGTCACGAAGGTGTGAATAATTTAATTGAATATCACTTGCGGATTACGTCTGTGCGTGAGGCGCCATTTCTGAAAGAAGAGCAAGGGAGAGAGAGAGAGATTGGGAAACAGAGAAAGAGAGAGAGATTGAGAGAGAGAGAGAGAGAGAGAGAGATGAAACGGGGGCGCAATCACAATGTATGCGTCACACACTGGGCAACATTTTCTCTAATTATGATCCCACTTGTTATGAAACGAATTTCAATTTGCATCATAAATTTCATCATATCCTTGCTCTGTTGCATTCCCATGCCCCCACCCGCTCATCCATGCATCCTTCGTTCCCCCACTTCGCGTCCCGTTTGAACGTTCTGGCTGACCCGGGCGCGGTGATGATAGCGTTTCGAAAATAATTATTTCACCCCCAATGCAATAACTTTAAGCAACACCATTTCATGTCCTGGCTCCGTCCTCCCTCGGCCAGACGGTTTCGGTACCCCTTTTTTCATCGACGCTTTGGACCAACGCAGCGCTGCATCTGGCCAGTGGGCAGGAGTGCACGAAATACTAAAGATTGCGCTTATCGCCGCCCGCAGTGCCAGTGGCAGTGAGTGAGTGACGGTTAGTGACAGCCCCGAGCTAATTACGGTTGTAATGAATGCAAAATACTTTTTAATTAGAACGTCAAGAAATCCGCCGTCACCGGTTTTTGTTTTGTTTTCTTCTTTACACAAATTGGGATATAATTCTGTGTTCTTTTCGTTTGTGTAATTGCACCGAAACAGCTGAGCGACAAACTTGTTCGCTTTTCTTGTTTGATCGTGTGGACGGTTGTTTTACGCTTACCACTTTATCGCCCCGTAGTTCGGTGTCTTTTGATGGTTCTGGTTTCTCCAAGATTCGTATACACCGGAATCTAAATAGCCACAGTGGTCATACCAATCGTTGGCGAATTATGCAAATTCGATGCAACGATTATTAACCCACCAGCGTTTGAACATTGTCGTCGGACACACGCACACAGGCGTAATTTATTCACCGCATGGCATTCCCTCGAGTCCATTGGTACGATGTGTGTCAAAACTAATTTTGTAATCACCGGTTTGCAACACTTCCCCATCCCTTTGCTTCCCCCTTGGCGGTTTGACACTTTCTCACCCTTGGCAAAGATTGTCCACCACAGGCGGCGCACTTCCTTCGTCCGTCGCCAGCTCAAGACGCAAGCATTCGCAAGCACTGACACACGGGCACTGTAATCAATATTAATTAGCGCGTAACAATAATATTGTTGACATTTCCCATCGATTGGCCGGGCGCATGCATAATGTCTGGGTTTCATCCGTAGGATAATTTATCCTCCCATCCCCCTCGTCCGCCGCCTATCCTACTGGTGGGGAAATAAATTGCATCTAAAGTGGAGCGTCTCCGTTTGACCGCACTGGCACGGATTGGCGTTGGCTTGGGCAGGCTGCTGCGGTGACGATGGCAAGCAGCAAGATATGTGACGCCGCTGGAAGCGGGACCACAGCTAAGTCAACGTTCCGGTTTCGACGCGCTGGCATCTGGGGTTGGAAGACAAACAAACCCGACGTCGTGGCCGACTGCCTCACCTTGAACGTTCGCAGCCACTCTGGCTAGTGTTGGTTGTGGCAAATAGTTTGCGCTCGGGTTCCATCGCCATCACCAGTTGTTGGCTGCCAACTCACCGATAGCTGTTTGTGGTTTATCCCCGGCGCCAGTTGCCGGCTCGTTACAGCACACCCCCGGCACGCGGGAGGGCGTCTCTTTGTGGTCCTATAATTCTGATATCGAATCGAACATATTCCCAACACCAGTGTGTGCTGAGGGCGCCCGGTACCAGCTTTGAATTCTAGGCTATGCTTTGGGTTTGTCTTCAACTAACCTCGAAGCTCGAGATTGATTAATTAACTGACAGTTCTGATGTGAGGAAATCCATTTAAAAAGATTGAATCACTTTTCAACTTACTTTACAGTCATGGTGAATTGAGTGTTGTTCAACATGTTGATGGTTTTATTGAATTTCTTATTTCTTTAATACTCTGCGTCAAACTATGCCTAACAACTTGTCTTGGTACGACGTTTACAACATCTCCTTCATGCTTCGAATATTGGAAATGTGACCTGCGCTGTTTTTGTGTATACTGTATCCGATCTTAGGCTGGAAAAGTTTCGAAAAGGCTTATCACCACCAATTCTCAACTATTTCAAACTGTATCTGTTTTCTCCCGCACGGCTTTGGCATGACTTTGCATAGTTTTTGCGCTGATGAACTAAACAAAACTAAAGCGAACAAAAGTTGGGTCAATTTTGCAAAGGGACGCCTGGTCGGGAAAGTTAACCCATAAAACTGCCCGGGAAAAGCGGGCTCCCGGAAGGTTTCGAATGGGAAACCATCTCTCAAATGTCCTTTGTTGACCGTAATGGTTCAAAACTTTCCTCCAGCTCGGGGACATGCTAAAATTTCCGCCCCGTTATCTATCTATCATCCGACGTAATCGTATCCTTTTGCCCAGTCCCGAACCTCTTTCGTAATGAAGCTTACGTAATGCTGGCAAGACGCTGTGAAGACCGTCCCTCAAGCGGTTACATAAAACCTTCTTGGAACGGGCGCAGATTCTTCGGGGCGGTAGTGGTGGTAGAAAACCGATCCTACCGAACTTGACCGATGTCATTTTCACGGCCCGACGGCGTAATGCCGGTGACATTCATTTCCTTCGGTCGATGCGAATGTGACGGAGGGTCGACGGTCGTAAAATTGTGAACCTTATCGTGCTAGGTGGGGTTGTTTCGGATTCCATTGCCGGGTCGAATAAATGTCTCCAAGACCGGCCGCATGGACACGTGTGTGAGTAGCCTGGAGCCAGGATCGTCCTAAGGAAAAATCCGCCGGACTTAGATGTGCCAGTTAGGACAGTGTAAACAGCGTCGTAAAATTCATAGTTCCGTTATGATTCCACCAAATGCCAAACCATGCCCAACGAGTGGGCAAGCGTGTGATAGAGGGAGAGAGAGAGAGAGAGAGAGAGAGAGAGAGAGAGAGAGAGAGAGAGAGAGAGAGAGAGAGAGAGAGAGAGAGAGAGAAAGAAAGAGAGTTTAAGAAAAACGGAAAATAGATTCACGGAAAGCAATGCATTGTTGTGTTTATGGTCGGAAGAAAATTCACCTGCCACACATTGCACATCATTACGAGCGAGTGTGCGAATTGTTTTCGGTGGAAAAAAACGATCTCCATCCCCTCTGACTGCAGGATACGATTTTTCCGAACCTTCCTTCGCACCGGAAGGTTCTATTCGGTGGTATTTTCTTATCGTTAAAACTGCTCTTTGCAAACGTTGATTTCCATTTTTCGATGATGGCCTTCGTGCTTTTTCCTGTTACCAGTTTTCAACGCTGCGTTTTCCACGGCAAGATTTTCCTCCACTCTCGTCCCACGAAAGTCTACAAGGATTTTCCTGCACTCCCCGCAGACAAACACGCACACACTTTTAAAGCTGAAAACATGTTTAGATGAAGAAAACAAAACCCTTACCTCGATAGACGATAGTGTCTTGGAAATGTTGTTTGAGTTTTCCGAATGCCTGTCCCACAGCATCCGTTTGGCAAACTGACTTGCGTAGGGAAAGATTCAGTCTGGAAAACAAGTAGAATAATCGTAAAATCCGCAATTCACAAGCTGTGCCACCGGTTGTGGTCTGCGCTTCTCGAAAGGGCGAACGCGTTCGGAGGAGCGATATCGTTTTCCGCTTCAGTGGAGGGAAAGCGATGCCATAGTTTGGCGGTGTGCTGGAGACCTGATGCCAGAAATGGCTTTTCCAAAAAGTATGTTTTATGCTAATGATACATCAAGCGTGGCATGTTTTATGTGCCTTTGGATCGACGCCGGAATGCTGCGAACGCTGTGCGTGATTTACGCAAATAGTCCGATTTCCGCAACAATGCATTAATATCGCCCATCGAATCTCGGTGCAGTTGCGCATTCGAAGTGCATCTTGCAGTGGCATTTTTGAGCGCGCTTGAATTGCCACCAACCAGAGCCATCAGTCATCCCAGGGACCGTGGCTCGCAGCCCACTTTCGGCATGCGGCCTATCGAAAACAAAAATATGATGCCCCCAAATAGGGTTCCATGTTTTGCTCCACCCTCCTTTAGGCATGATTCATGACAAACATGAAAACGAAGCAAACAAAAAATATAGAACAGAAATAATTAATTAATCCAACTACATCCACAGCACGTTTCCGATTAAGCGTTCCATTATTGATGTTGGATTTTAATCACGTTCACGGCGGCAACCGTCCCCGTTCCCGGTCGACTTCCTTCTTCCCAGTTTATCTCGGAAAAATCCACTGTTCAGTGGCTGCTTTTCGCCATGGCGCCACTGTGCAATTATTTACCTTCGAGGGTGTGTGTGTGTGTGTGTGTGTGTGACCGTCGAGCGGATTGCTTGGGAAACTTGTTCGACGACAGCTGGTGCCACCGGTGTACACGTGTACGTAGATTGGGCTCGTGAAGTGTTACAATGTTTCACGGTTCAGCAGGTTGTCACAATACAGCAGGGCCTCGTTTCGCCCATGCATTCCGGTGGATGACGCCGAGTTCGCGAAGAGTGTTATCCGATCAAGCCGATGCTAAGCCGATTGTCCTCCGATTGCGGGGAAAGATTAAAGTGAAAGGATGTGTCACCGCTACAAAGCGCTTGCTGGATAAAGATAGTTATCAGTTACTTACAGACACATTTTGTAGTGTATGTAGAATTGAGCTAATTAAACTGTAGATGCAGTATGTTTCACATCGACCTTAGTTCAGTGGATAACTATTCAGTGGTATATTTATTAAACTGCTTTTCACATGATCAAAGTGATGCAAAGAGGGATGTGAAGAGAATTCCCATGGCATAGTGTTTTTCTTCTGAAACTATTAACTAACATAAATATTCTCGCCATCTTTCCTCTCCTTTTCCAGTTCACCATCGGAACGGTCTCGAAAAGGATGCTGCGGCCACTGGTTCGCGGGACCACCGCTGAGGGCGCTCATAGCCGTGGTGGCCCTCGGCGGGGTGGCCTGTGCCCTGGGTGGAGCTGCCCTCGGAGCGACAGGCCTGGCCGGTTCCCCAACGTCCCATCTTACTGCTGCCTTATTAATGATAGGTAAGTTTGCTTTTTCCCGTACCATCTTTTTTTACCCTCTGCTTCCTTCTCCCCCAAAAAAATGCTGACTCGCTTATCCTGTGTCGATGCAGTTCATGAACCAGGATGCAACTCCTCTAAACATTAGTGCATAAGGGCACAGTACTTGGAATGCTGCCGTCGTTTTTGCTGCTGCCTGTAGGATAGGAAAAAGAAGCTGTTTGTATTTTCTTTGCCTCGTTGCTAAAACGGTCCCGCGCAGGGAAAAGTTTTCCCATTTTTTTCCCGAGCAAAACTCTCTCCTAACTTTTGGCCGGGTGAAGAAATAAAAACACAGAAACTTTGTTTCGATTGTCTTTCGACGTCGTACTGGAATGTGATTTTTTTTTTTTGCACAGCCGCTCAGCTTCCTTTGGGGGCAGTTGCTTCCTAATAGAGATGGAAAAATGGCGTACCGTAAATAAGTTCCGCATGGCGCCGGAGCACGGGCGGCCTTCTGAAGGTTAGCGGGTGCAAACCTGCGAAAACATTAACATGCAAATTCTTGAGCTGGAAGATGTGGCTCTAGGTGAAAACTTCGTTCATTTATCACCCGTCGCAACGGCGGGCGGTGGTGGGGCGGAAGCTCGTCAAGTACTCGCTCGCTTTAATAGAGTAGAGCCTCGAGGAATGGTTTGAATGGAGCTACGGTTGAGCAGCAAATTATTTCTGCCCCTGCATCGTTCGCTTTAGGCGGAGTTTTCTGCAACCAGCTAGACAGTCGGGCGGGTTTGCTTCTTAAACCGGGAAAACAAACGTTACCCCAACAATACGACGGGACTAGGTCATTTAAATCGAACTCCTTCAGGACTCGATCAACCGTCGTAGTTTAAAGTTGGATGATGGCCCAGAGACCCATGTTCGTTGGACTGTTTCCATATGGTGAGAGGCTCAGTTACTACTAGTAAATCACAATCAATTCCCAAACAGGATTGGCGGCTTTCGACATGTTTAGCCTGCAGGGAAAAATCCGGCCGGAGTTTCTCCTCAAAAACCGTTTGTGGTAGTTCGCTTGACAGAGCTTTCCTAGCGTTCACTCCACAGAGCATTGGCCTAGGTTCATAAAATATGAATTCAATTTAATTTTATCGATTTACGAGACCCATGCACGACGCGCCGGCCTAGGTGAGGTTTTTGTCGGCGTAGTCGTCGAAGCCTAACGCACACCAGCACGTTGGCATAAGGGCACAGCATTGGCATCGGTTTCTCAGGGCGGTTCTTTTCAATGCGATATTAAGCTCATTCCGGTGGAAATTGCCCCACCTCGGGCGACGCATAGTTGGCACGAGTATTTTTTTGAGGTGCAATCGCAGTTTCAACGACTGTGAACTTAATCCCAACCAAAGGGAATTCCCTAAGGGTGAGAAAAAGAATCAAATAACATGATATCAGCATCAATAACGGATTAATCAGTTTTTGGAAAATGGTCCATTTCTATTGTAGCGTGCTCGGCTACTGATTTCTTGTTAAAAGTATACACCATAGGCCCCAACTTGTTTCGTTTCAGCTTTCGTGTAATGATCCTGAACCGAACATCGGGCTAATATTTGTGGAACAATGTTGCCAAAACAATGTGGTCGCAAAAAATGCTTTAAGGATTCCATGTTGTTGATTTTCGCACAGACAGCCGTAAACCACCACTAACAACCGGCCGAACCGCGTGCCATTGTGACAGAAATGAAAAAACACTGTCAGCTTTAATACCTTCGCAGCCATTGTTCGCAAGGACGTGTAGAGATGGACAAAAATTGTTTGACTTTTTGCGTGCCGCCCCGTCCGCGGGCTGCGGCGTGTGTGTCGTGAAAGTTTCCTCGCCTTCTCGGAACCCGGGAAACACTCGGGATAAGTTATTTTGGTTCTTTTTGTTATCCTCCGACCAACAGGAAAATAAAAACAGGGAAAAGCTCACCGTAGAGCATCAAGCGATAAATCTTTTCTGCCGTTCACGGAGAGGAAAAAATCTCTGTTCTATGGCTGGCAGCCTACCATTTGGCGCATTTCGGGGAAAACCGGTGGGCAAAGAACACATTTCAGGGGCAGCAGGGCTCCCAAACTCGTCGGGTGCCAGTGGCGGACCGAAGGAATTATTTGCCAAAAAACCATCGCACAAATCGGATTTAGTTTTTATTCGCCAGATTGCTGCCGTGCGCCGTGCTCGAGTACCCCGATTTCGGTTCGCACCCCGGTTGCCAGGCAGCGCCGGCGGTTTTTGCTCATGATGAAGAACCTTCCCAGATACCTGACCTCCGCAGCCGGGGCCAACTCGTTCCCGACCAACTGCAATCTTTATGCAACGGATCTGACCCGCAGAGAAGGGAGGGGAAAATAGAAAACAATTCCCCCAAAAAACAAAGGAGGCCCCGCGTACGATAGGAAAACTGGGCAAAAGGACGACGGGAAACACGGGAGCTATCCCTTTCGGCCCACCAAAAAATGCTATTTGTGTGGCCGACCAGTCAAGGCTCGTGCTCGTCAAATTTGTTTGTGGTTTTCCGATCGCAAACTTTTCCCGGGCAACGATATCACAAATATTGATCCAGTCGTCCACCGCCAGCACAACGCGCTGGTTTTGGAGGGCTTATAACAAGGACCTCCGAGGGAACCTCCATTGCTCGATCCAATCAGGATGCAGCCGGATGTTCTAAATGAACAGTTGCCGCAGGTTTTGTGGCAATTTTCGTGGATGTTTAACCAGCAAAGAGGGAGAAATAAATAACTACAAGAGCGAATTTTTCTTTCCGGTGATGAAAATCCATGAAACTCAAATAGAGCAGGTTATATTATCGTACATTAAATGATCGCTACTCTTAAGTGTTCAATTTTCGAAGTATTTCTGAACATTTGCAACAATCTGATTGCCCAAATGGTGCACAAAACTCATAACTTTCTTCTTTAATCGCAATCTTCGGCGGGAACTGTCCTACTGAAAATTCTTTTCACCGGTACAAAAAACGTACTATAGCAACATTGTCGCTTAGAACTAAACTACAGTGCTTAGTAGTCTAATACCCTTTTCATGGGGCGCTAATCCTTTTAAGCGTCTCAACTGTTTTGAAAATGAATTTCACTGGAAGCGAACCGTGCAGACGGAACACGGAACCTTTTCCACGGTAATCGTAAAAACATCTCAACCGAAATGAAACCGAATGCAATTCAATGCGGCGAAAACTCGGCCCCGAAACGGCGAACCCCGGCGGCCGCGCCTAGGATGATAAATATGTTGCAATTTTTATCCACGCCCGGCCAGCGCGGGCGGGGAATTTTACTGCCCCGGACTGCCGGTGCCGACGGACCGGAAGGGCGTTCGCGCTCGCGTCTTTCGTGAACGCGACGATTTCGCGCCATCGCCAAAGGAGCCGAAAATTTATGGTTTCAATTTAAAATGCAATAATGATAACGGAGCGGTAGACACACAAGGAGCAGCGGAACATTTTTTCCCTTCTTCTGCATATTTTCCGCGCATTTTGGACCCCACGGTGTGTCTTTCGGTGGCTCGTTTTTGTTTCTAGCTGCGTGCATTTCCTGCGAGTTCCGCTTTTCTTCCGCCTCCTGCTCGGGTGCCGAGCGAGAGTTTTATGCTTTCCCGGAATGGCCCTTCCGTGGCGGGTGGGCGCTCGGCGAAGAACCGCGGGGCGGGACGGCGGCGCGGGTCGATTGTAGAATTGCTCACTTGAGCATAATCGCCGGTAACTGAACCATATAATAATCCGTGGCCGCGTGTAAGTATGCTGCCGGCGTTCGGGAAACCCCGGAGCACAACAATATGGAGCTACTTGAGCAATTGCTACCATTGGACCAGGACGCCCCCGTCGGGCATAACGAAGGGATCCACGTAATCGCATTCACTCAAATGTGACCGAAGTGCGTTGCGCTTCTAGTTCTACAGGAGGCTACTGGCCCGTTCTGGAAACGTTGAAGTGTTTAATTAACGAAGCGAAGCGTGCAAAGGTTCGGCCCGTTCTTGATCACCGCGTTGATGAGGGGGTAATTTTTCTACGCAATTTTCAAGTACAACATTCAACAGAGATTGATTAGCGGGGATTGAGCGATTAATTGAAATATCTCCCCTTTCTTTTCTTGGAACCTTTTCCACATCGCTTCAGAGTCCATATTGTGTTGAAAAATAATGGCAATAAATAATTTACATTTTGTTCAAGGTCTCCTGACTTTCTTTCTCATCACAGCATACATTTTGAATTAAGCTAGCACAACTATGCTATGTAGTCACTTTTGCCAACATTTGCCAGCCTTTTCAAACACAAACAGCACCCATCACCCACCTGTCGACAATTCCAGCCTTTCTTGTTAGATTCGCTCGCTTTGGGGCTGCCATTCTAAAGACGAGTGCAGACAATTAAATTTTAAACCTATTTTTCCCCAACATGACGTTTTTTTGTGGTTTATTCTTTAAAATGAAAGATTAAATAGAAATTGTACTGCATCCCCCGGCAGACGATCTTCAGCAACATCATCGCCATCATTAATCTAGTCGGTTGTGAGCCGGTCGTCATCGACTGCTGTTTAACGTCTTCGACATCATCAGTCAGCCAGAGGATCCGAAAAGACGGAAAGGAAAGGCACTCGTTCCGGATGTGTCCCGTTCCATAGGTTTGCATTTGCACAGATGCGGTACGCAAACAGTTTACTTTTCCATCATGTTCGTCACGCTCCGGGGTGGAAAACGAAGGAGCGCCAGTTGCACTTGCTATTGTTAGCATATCATCAAAGATGCAACTCTGTTGCAATTTTCAACCGAGAGAGAGAGAGGAAACAGTGTGGATCATCGTTCACAATGGACGAGAATTGAGATGATTTGTTTTTTCCTCCTCTTTCCCCACGCCATATTTCTCTCTGTGTTACTTTCCGTTAGTTTTACTCAGCATTTCCATTACTGCTAATGTGACGTATGGAAAAGTGGAGCAGCGCTCTACAAGTTACCAGCAGTTGCTCAGTGATTGAAATAAGTTTTCCGACGTTCGAAATTCATTCCATTCGATGGTATTTCTACCCGGCCAACATTTCTCTCTTCATTTCCCGTGGAAATCAACTACTGAGCACTTGCAACCCTTATCACTCTGGTGGAATGGTAAACACTTCCCAATGTAGGTCCTTGCCCGGTTGTCCTATCGCCGTTTTAAAGTTTAACAGCTCTCGAAAGGGGTGCCAAGTATCGTTGTCTTTAATTTGGCCAATTTTCACACCCGCCCTCGCTGTGCGGCCCGCGCACCAAAATGCACCCGAGCGAATCGTTTGAATACAGCCCATTTCCCCGAGAGCGAAACACTGGAAACAATTGTACAAACAAGCAAAGGGAATTCGTGCAATTGCCGTTCGGTACAAAAGGGTGGCAAAAAATAGAGCTCGCTGCACTAAAATGCAGGAACGAACGGAAAACGGGGCGCGAGGCCGCAGAGGTGCGGTTGGCGGGGGTATAGGAAAATACGTTTCGCCCGCTCGTTCTATTGGCGTGTGCGATTCGGGGAGGCAGAAGCCCGACCGAATATAAGAAGGGGCAGCAGCGAGAGCAGTATGGCTTACATTCTAATTACCGCATTTCGGAAAAGCCGCTCACCGAATGACTCCCAGCGGTCGCATATTTATTGGTGTTATTTTTATAACATAACTGTGGCCCCGCTGCCTGGGGAGCCGCCGGGGAAAAGCGGGCTGTCGGAATGTCTGATGTGTCTGTCGGGCATGCGAGGACTGGCCTGGTGGTTTTCCCCAAAGCGCATGCTGCACTCGGCGGAATTGCAGCAATGCAGTCCGAACGGTGATTCCATTTCGCCGGAACCCCCACGTCCCACGCCTGGGCGCAAAGGAAACAGTCGTCATGCATTTGAATCAATCTAGAATCGCCTCATGTGCGCATTTTGACCGCACCGAAGGCGCACCCCCCAGTTCCCAATACCCCCTTCCCCTTCAAGCGGCCGGTGCAATTGCAGTTTGTCAAACGCTTCACCCCAAAACCCTCACCCGCGGAGTGATTTGGGTTTGCTCTAATTAGTGGCATTTGCGGGCGCAAATCGTAACGGATGCGTGGCTCGGGAAGGCAATCCAATTCCGGTTCCCGGAACAGCGCGGTCTCACGCCGGTGGTGCGATGGTGTTGGGTTAAATTTCACGCATGAGTGACGATAATAACGAGCGTTTAATCGATGCACGGTTTCATGGTTTACGGATTTATTAGAATAATATTTTAGCTACATTCGCGACAGGGTGTGGGATCTGTGTAGTGGTGAAGTCGTCGTCGGTATCGAGTTCCGGCATGAAATGAATTCCGGACCAACTTTTTTATGCGACCAGTGGTTGCTGTATGCGCATGGTTGTGCATATTTTATTTTTGTTGCATAAACTGCATTGTCATGATGTTTCTAAATAACATGCCACACATTCTCTAAATATTAATGCTTTCCGCCTGTGAATATGATTTGTTTGTTAAAAACTTGGATCAAACGTATTCTTTTTTTGAATTACAACTTTTCATCCATTTATTTGTTTGTTGCTAGCTTATTGGATATTGTTTTCGAAGACGTTTTTATCTGTTTTGACTAACAGGCAGATTCATTGTTGGAAAACTCATTAACTCCATTGAAATCCGGTGCACTTACACCTGCAATTGATGGCCAATAATTGTCTGAAATTCATCTCAATCCCTCGCCCGAGATCCCGCGCCGTGATTGGCCTTAATTACAAACATTTTTTCCGGTAAACATTTCCCTTCGCTGCTCGGCGTCCACCCTGCTCCCTCGGGACCGGTTTTAAGATTTCCTTTCCGACAACAGGCACACGGTTTTATGTGCTCCCCTACTGACGTATCGTATCGATGCAGTTTCCAGCGAGCGAAGTTGAACGGGTTTAAATTTATGGCCCCGTAATCCCGCCTTCGATCGAGACGCCGGATCGTTGGAAAAGTGTAGTAAAACGAAAGTCCATTAAACTAATTGTTCCATTCCGTTCGCCGGTGCTTGGCGTAGCTGGAGTTCTTGAGAAAAAAAAAACTCGTTGCGGCAGGGGAAAGGGTCGGCCTACATCCCGGGTCCAATGGTGCTGGAAAATCTACCAACGGCCGCACGTACTTCGCGTCCATCTTTCCGTCCGATCGAACAACCGGCCGGGACGTCGATTGATCTTCCCTGGCCAACCGGGCGGAAGGTGTGTACCGTCATCAATATCCCTCTCGGGCGATCGGTGCTAATCTGCTGCATCTTAAATCTTTCCTCGAAAGGTGCCGCTTTTCCCGCACCATATTTCACACCACCAGCGTGACCTTATTTCGATTCCGAATGGCACCGCGAACGACGGGGCGCAGAATTTCCCGGCGCCCCGGGAGAGAAAGTAATGTTGCTGCTAAGGAGGGGGAGCAGCAAAAGGAGGAAAATAAAATTCCTTTAGTGCTTTGAGCAGTAATTTTGTTCGGCTCACTACCACCCACCACCGGCCGACGGTCGTTTTCCGGGCTCCAGGAAGAAAAACACTAAACGCATCCAGTAGGGCGAGCATGTGCTTCGAGTTTTGCAGGCATGGCGAAGAAAATCGAATTGCATTTCGGCAACCTCAAAAGCATCCCCTAATGGCACATGGTTGGTCCGCGTGTGGGAGGAATGTAGGAAAGATATGGCGCCATCTATCGGTGGCATGTTGAACGAGTGTCGGGGAAGGGTGTAAAAATCGATTACCGCCCTAAGGGGACTTTTTGCTAATTTCATCCCTTTACCGTTTGTTTCATTATGGCTCCTACACAACGTAACGAGTCTGCATAGGACGTGGGATGCTCGGGGAAAAAATAAGCCTACTAGATGGGTTCCGTTCGAAGAGGCACTGTTGCTAACCCCATGGAAAATCCCTCTGAACATAGCACCCTGCACTATACTGTACGTATTTCCTAACAAATGGAAACAGTACGCTGGAACGTTCACCCTTGGAAGGCCTCCTGTTTCGCGAAACAAGTGATCTTTCGTGCCGCAAGTGTGGGCGGGTGGGTGAGCGACGGAATTGCCCTAAAACCCTTCTTCCCCAATCGAGTCATGCTGGGGCTGTGTTCCTCCCGCGCCAGGGTTGGATGTACATGTGCACTTGATGACCTACTTCGCGACGTAACGTGTTCGCCCTCGATGCTGCCGCAATTGGGTGGTAAGTTGTGTAAGGTTCGGTTTTTGGTTAATGTTTTCTCTACTCCAAGTGGCGGCTGGAACACTCAAAAAAGATGTGTATAACCTTCGTCAGCCGCCGGGCTGATTGGAGGACCCTTTAAAAGGTCACTCGGCAACGGAACTTTAAAGGGCTGCCGATTAATGAGGAAACGCTTATTTGAGATTTCGATTTTTTTTTATGACGAAAAGCAGAGGCAAGACGTGTTCGGGTGTGCGTGTGTGTGAACAAGGCTTCGTTTTAATTTGTGCGTCATAAAATCAAATCTCGAAACGCAGTAAAATGATACGATCGCCATCGAGCGGCGCCGGGGGAGAAAAATGCCCCTAAAGAAACCGTTTAATCCCTCATGGATATTCCCAGAAGAGAAGTTAGAAATCGAAAGTAAAACGAATCGATCGTACGTAAATCAGATCGCCCGATAGCTGTGGGTGATGTTCGTTCCAATTCACCATGCCCCATAGAGTGTGCTCCATTTGAACATATGGACCCATAATGTACATGCTAAGGCATCTGCAGCTCACCCTCATCCATCCGTGGAAAGACACCCGTCGTCGAGCGGCGGCACGAGTGAGCGAGCGGGCGAGCGTGGTGTGCAGCTTTGTAAAGTGTTATGATTTATGATGTCCCACCGGAGGACGATGCTGATGGCGTAGGATCACGACACAGCAATGTTCTGCTCTTTGTTTGCCATGATTATGATTTATGCGCAGCGTGTCGAGTGTGACAGTTCGAGACGAGCCGAGACAAAATTGTGGGATCGTTTTTTCTCTCCCTTCTCTCTCACTTACTCTTTCTCTTCCCTGAGTATGATGCTAACCAGAAACGGGTTTTGTTTCTCAGGATTTGTATTGCGATTAGTGCAATTGTGAAATGACGGACTCCGACCGAGAAGTGCTCACTTGCGCATCACAAACAGGATGGCCGACAAACTGCGTGTCGTATGGGAAACGTTCCGGGGAATGAAGATTGCACACTTGAAGACATGAGTCAGCCTTGGTCGAACATGAAATTGCGCCGATGGATGGGCGTACTCTGATCGGGATGTTTTACCGCACCAATAACCATTAACTAAGCGTGGGAAGTTTCGACACACAGGATATGCAATGAACGTCCTTTTTAAACATAGTTCCTTGCATATGCATTCGCTTGATAACCTGAGTAGGTATATATTCTATATATTTCAATTTTAAAAGTAGTTTTGGTCAGTGTTGGTACTGATTCCGCATCTGCGAAATCGGCAACTGCCGTTATCTGCAGTTGTGTTAGAATTAAAACTTCGTTAGCATATTCCCCAGGGCGACCACATAAATCCGTAGCCAACGTTCAACCTCGGTGCACCTAATGTGCCACAAATGTCCAACTGGGCTCGCTCCGCACGAAAATACGGCTATCAATTAGGGCGACAAACTTAATTCTGCAACCGGCAAAACACGCAAACTATTTTGTGAGAAGCTCTTTTCGCAGCCGCTGCTAGCGTTTCCGGCTTTTCCCTGCAGTCCCTTGTCCCTCGCCACCTAACCACCAACGGTGGAGGCACGTTAGGGCACAGTTTTTCTTCCAGGGCTTAAGATCTGTTGTGAACATGTGGATTTCCATTCGCCGTTTCGTGTGCCGCTTTTCTCTTTCTACTCTGTCCTGTATTTTTTATGTATATCTTCTACTTCGTTCACACTTTTGCTCTGGTTTAAGTACATGTTTTCCATTTTTTCCTCTTCCCATCCAGAGCCAAACCTCATGATTTATGAATGAACATTCCGACCGGGGGAGCGAACCCGTATGCCCGTACGTGAATCCCTGTGTTTCTTCTTCCCCATTCTACTCGCATAAGCGTAGCGAAAAAGAAGAACAGCTTTCCTTCCACACGCTCCCGTGGAGGAAAGTTCGTGTTTGTGAAGCATGATTCATGAGCGGGAAAGACATCGGTAGGGTCGCTCTTGGGGAACGATTTCAATATTACTTTTGTAGCGGATTATTCGCTAAGCCCGCTTAAGCCACCCAAAACGCCCCATTAAATCCGTGGCCACATCCATTGCCATGATACAGGTTCACAATTTCGCGATGTTTTAATGTTCAAATCAACTCAAAGGCATCAAAGGTGTAGAGTTCCTCTCGCTTTCTTGTAGATTATTGAAAGATAATGGAACAAATTTAAGGAAAACTATTTTCAACGAGCTGTCGTGAACACCAATTCTGATCCAATTATTCCTGTAACGCATCGAAGCTCGTGATCAGTGACCGGACACAATCGGAAAAATCATCAGCGTATTATTCACACCACTTTTTCACCATTAGCAGGGGAATAAATTATCCCTTCTGGCGTTACCAATTCAATATAATTTCCACCTCCTTCATTCGACAAGCGGAAAGAAGCGAAAGATGCAAAACTAAAGAAAAGGATCGTTACATTTGACTGCTCCTTAATGCACCGATAAAAAGGAAATGACACAAGAAAAATTGATGATTTTTTTTAAATCATTCAATAATTTTAGATGGGTTCGCCCTGCTTTTCCTTTTACGGCAATGCTCATTCTAATCCCATTTCTTCTCGGATAAAGTATAAGAAAACTCTCCCTGATTTCCTGCACTTCAACCGGCGCCCACCGTTTGACCTCGTCCTTTCGGTAGTTTAAAGGATTCGCGTCCGTTGATTGAAATCATTTTTCTGTTCCAGCATTTTCATCACCATCGAAGCGTGATCATCTTCCTGCGCGCCACTGTGTCCGCCGAACCGCCCAGGAGTCCAATCCGGGAGAGGAAAACTTCTCCCGGGGCTGCTCAATGGCTTTTCTGCTGGCATGATTTCATGCAATATCATGAAAGTGCCGACCCGAATCAAATCTGGGCGGAAATTCCATTCGTTCGTTTACGATGATTATTATTAATATTCCCTTCGGTTAGAAAATTGAATGAACGATGGAATTTCTCAAAAAATCCGTTGCGTATTCTTCCCCGTCCCGCGCGATGGTCGAATGGCTGCGATGCTGCTGATAAGGAAAGCGGATAAATAATCTTGGCCACACTGCGCTGGGCGTTTCATTGAATTAAATATACGTCTCCCTTTTTCGCCGGTAGTGGAAAAACAAAAATGGGGAAAAAAGTCAATCAGTTGAAAGCAATTCAGCCAACACGAGCGCGAAGAAGGGAGGCAACCGAGGATAGAGGACGATGAAAAATGGATAACGAGAAGAAAAATGACTTCTTTTGCGGTTGAGAAGGTGCCGACAAGAATGAAGACATGAACGATGAAGTGCATAAAGCTGTGTTTGGAAAAGTGTACGCCAGCAACAACAAAACACACACAATTGATAAAGTTTCACTGCGTGCCGTCGATAAATAAGCAATAAGGAAGGAGATAAAATAGGTATTATAATTAATGCAGTGTTTTACGTCTTCCCTGTGAGTCCACGGTCCTTCCGGTAAGCTGGTGCAAAATTGCGCTTCTATCCTGCCCAGCTGAACGGGATTCGAACACGCGCCCATTTGTGGAGTGTTGTTTGCTGGATTTCCTGTTTCCTTCTTCAGTACACAAACGTCCTTCAACGTAAGCAATTCCTGCACAAAGAGTATGTAAAGAATTTTTATAAACAAACCCTCGCCAAGAGTTGATGGGAGAAAAATTAACATTTTAATTAAAAAACTTTCCCGTTCGCGTCCGGGACGAAATACGCGTATCGCATAAGGTTTTCCGCGGGGTGTCCCTGTTCCGGTACCGTTTCCGCCTTGTTTAGTAGGTGTGCATAGCCGAGCATGCCGCGGAGCATAATGGCACTCGAGCAAAGGATGGCACTCATTTCCATCGCGTCGTTTAATGTGCAGTTTTCGCATTGCTGCTTAATCCGCGCACACCGGCCGAAACCCAACGCCCTAATCGAGCCCGGGATCTGCCCGTCCGGAAGTGTTGATTGAATTAATGGCAAAGTTTCCTCCTTTATATTTTCGCACTTCCGCCCTGCTATCGGAACATTCGTCCGTTCGTCGCGGGCTGTGGATGGGAAACGCTACCTTCATTTATGTCTTCATTAAATTTTCTTCTTCTCCACTTCGTTTCTTTGCAGGTGTCGGAGTGATTCTAGTGACAGTTAGTGGTGCAGCGTGGCGCATGACTGCACCAGGTGCTCCGCCGTGTCTAGGTCTCGGATCCACGGTCGACTTGGGCCGCTGTTCGAGGAGACCTTGCGGGCGAGGAGGCAGTACACCGCACGGGCTGCTGTATCCCGAGTTCCAGCATAGGCCACCACCGCCATCGTACCAGGCCAGCATGCAGGAGTATAGATTAAGGTAAGCTTTTCTTTTAACTTTACGGCTTTGGAATCTGTTTTATCTAAGACTGACGAGAGATTAATTAGTGTCTGTGTTCCCCAAAAATCCTTTGAAATTATAGAGTGCTTAATCGTATTCCATCTGTGTTTTATCCTTCTATCTGAATGCAAGCTGTTAAAGTTTATTACAAAAGCGCAACGCATCCAAACTGCCATAAATTATAGTTGTTTCAGACTGGTTTCCATTTTTTGTCCATTGCACTAAAGAGACCGCATTGTGTGGCTTGGCAAACACACATTCCTATTGACTTTGAGGCTCACCCCATTTGATCACAGCAAACCGTGTCCATTATAACCCTGGCTGGCCCTTTTTGGCAGCGAAACGTCGACCAAACCGCCACGTTTGCAACCCTAATGGGCACAAATCACTAAACAACAGATCCAAACACGCGGAATCCCCGCGGAACTGACGCCCACAACAGATCAAGCTTCATTTGCACCAAGATAAACCACATCTGAGCCACAGGAAATGGAACACCGCG
>JAOEFI010000006.1:27603590-27638954 GCA_034621735.1 Anopheles plumbeus
CTGTGAGACACACTCCGTACCGTCGCACTACCACACGATCCAGAGTCGATTCCCGTGATCAGAAGCGGACGGCGGGATGCATTCACATATACACACACCGAATGATACGTGCACGAAAGGTGGCCGCCCCGCTGTTCGCCAAAGCCGCGCTGCGGAATGGCGTAGAGAATCGCCTCTAAGCGAAGCGAAAAGACAAAATTTAGCTGCAAATATTTGCTTCTCGGGTTGGTCGCAGGTTCGCTTTTCCCCGTCTTCAAGCCACTCCACGCACTACGGAGACACACAGGCACGCACGCACCCAAATACAGCACCAACGAGCATCAACACACCTTCTTCTCCGCTTGGAGTTTTCCCTCTTTTTTCTTTTTCTTCTCCTCCTCCTCCTCCTTCTTCTCCTCTATGCTATGCTTTTCTCCTTCGCTATCTTTTCGATCCCGCTAGCGCTCGCTCGCTCACTCTAGCACATTTCTTCTTCGTTCTATCTTCCAGCACACAAGAGACGCGCAGATGGCGACGAACGGTCGAATGCACAGCCACCCCGAGGAACGATCGTAAGAAGACTGATCGCTCGCGACCGCGATCTCGGCCGTCCAACTCACGGATATTGCAAAGGTATTCCGTGTGCCTCAGGTGAGCGCGGCGTGGGCTTTTTCTCGCGTTCGCGCCCACCGCTCTCTCGCAGGGATGATGAGATTTTCGCTCCCCATTCTCTCTCGCTCTCTGTATGCCTTATTTGCTCACAGGTAACTACGATCAGCTACGATGTTGGAATTCCACCGTACAAAGCCTCCGTGCAAGCTGAAGGCTCTTAAAGAAAATTGTATGATACCTTTTGCAGGTAGAAATTCACCTGCCCTTCGTTAAGTTTCGTTAAGTTTCAGTCGCATAGCGGTATGATCGCATGAACGCGGGTTTAAAAGGACAATGAAAAAAACCCAACGGACACAGGTGCAGGCTCTTTTAGTCCCGGACATAGCTTCAATGTTTTCATACATAAGGGTATGGTAAAAAAAAGTTAATAACGTTAAAGGAACGATGATATCATTTGATGCGAATGAGGATATGTATCAGTCAAAGAGGAAGTGATAACATTCGCTATGTTGCGTTGTTTCATGCGTTTCATGCGTGACAACATAAATTATCACATCACAATACGATGGAAAATCGAATCCTTCTATTCTTTTCGCAATCGATAATGAATTCTGAATTGCAGAATAAATCAACGCTTCAAATGGCGTCGAATGTAAGAATAGAAAAGCAAATTTTCCAACGTAATAATTCGATCGTAAAAATGCGAACTGAACACGGAATAACGATTTTTTTCCGTTGAGCTTTTTATTGCCAACTGAATTTATTCCGATCACGGGGAGCGCAGCACAGTGACCCATGAAAGTCAACCCGCGTGTCGTGGTTCCTTGGTCTGTGCAAATGGTCTGTTTCATTTCCATTATCATCGCCAACGCAGTCAGTCATAACGCATAGCAATCTTTCATAAATCGTATAAATCTTTTTCAATGTTTTTGAATTGGACGTTTCTTTCTAGTTGACCTTCAGAATGCTCGTTGAAATAAACTGCCCTCCACTTATAATCCATTAGCCACCGATGGATTCACGGAAGTGTCTCCAGTCGCCATATCAAACCAGATAACATGTCGTTGCGTTTTTGATGCTGACTTCTTCAGCGGACCGTGACCATTGAAACCGTTTTCGAAACCAAATCAATTGCAAGAAAAATCTTCCCCATGAGTGAAGAAGCTGTCTCGGGGGCCCGTACCTGAAGAATCATATCCCTCGATCGACTGCAACTCAAACCTCGGTGACGCGATATAGACATTTTATTTAATAACACTCTAACAGCAAGATAGGAATTGAAGCCGGTACGATAGTTTTTAAAGGTATTCCCTAGAATAATAGGTGAACCCACGCACGCATGCCAGTTCGAAGACATTCAGCCGCCACGCGTACGTTGCCAATGGCTGTAGTATGGTGTGCTGGTTGTGTTGGACAAAATGTGTAACCTCGACAGTACCAGTCCTTGGAAATGGTAGACAAACGGTTTTTAGCACATGGTTAACCCAGAACAGTCCACTCGAGAGTGGCCCTTTCGAAATTGCCTTGAGGGATAGTTAAAGGCCTCCCGTCCGGTGGCCGTGACTTACCGGGAACAGTTTCCTCGTTGAAGGTGATCTGCACGGTGTGCACGCCGGACTCGTGCGGGGTGAAGCTAGCGATGAACCGCTGGTTGCCGAGGGCGCGAACCGCCGACGTCACCCGCCCACCGTTGACCAGGATCTCCAGGTTTCCCGAGCCCGCCTGCGAGCCATCGACTACGGAGCAAAAGGGAGAAAACATGGCGCGTGAAAATGGGGTGAGGGCGTGCCCGATTGGTACCTACTTTCAAACTCCACCGGTCGACCGAGGACTCCGTCGGGGATGTTCTGGACGCGGATCGCCCGGGCACCGGTGACGTCGCGCCCGATCGGCTCGAAGCTGCCGCCCTTCAGCTGGGACGTGCTGTACTTCTCGACCTTCTCGTTCGACTCCGTGCGGTAGTTCTTGAGGTAGCCGCCCGCCCGGTAGAGGCCCTCGTCGTCGATGAGCTGCTGCTGCTGTTGCTGCTGTTGTTTGCGCTCCGTTCCGAGCGAGAACTTGTTGAAGTGGGTGTTCTTCTCCGTCTGGTTGTCCAGCGTGGACCGATCGTACGTCAGGTCGGTGTTGAGCTGGCGCTCGGTCAGGTTCGCCAGCGACTCGAGCGAGTTCTGCGAGAACAGGTGCTTGGTCTTGTTGATCACGTCGTAGCTGTCGCGCCGTGACGGCTGGCCCCCGTTCGCGCCCGCATTCACCCTGATGTTGGACGAGTAGTCCACCGAGGTCGCGCCGTTGGCCGGCGGACTGCGGAGCACGCGCTCGAACGTGGGGCTGTCGCGCATCACGTCCCGCGTCACGGTGGACTTGTAGGTCGAGTTGCGCTCGGTAACTTTGTAGGTGCCGTTGGACTTCTCGTGCATCGCGATCGGGCTGGCCACGCGGACCTGCTCCAGGACGGGCGACGGAATGTAGCGTGTGCTGGTCGTGGTCATGGTGGTGATCAGCGGCTTCGGGCTGGCACTGTTGAGGGTGCGAACTGCCGCGTCCTGGTGCATGGTGGCCGACACGGTCTGCGGGCTCTTCAGGCCCGGGCTGGCGCGGATGTGTGCGATCGGGCTGTCCGAGTCGAGCATGGTGCGGATCGTCTTCGTCGTGTGGTTCTCCGTCCGGATCGTCTTCACGTACGAGTTGAAGCCGTCGTCCCGGACGGGGCTTTTCAGCTCGTCCGAATCACGTCTTTGGGCGAGCAGCTCCGTGCTCCGGCGGAACCCATAGTCCGGCTCCGTGGTGGAGTAGAGCAACTTGGGCGACGGGCTGTGTCGGGCCGGGGACATCACCCTGCTGGTGTACGTCTCCTTGCTGCTCTTCAGGAAACTGTTCTCGTAGTCCTGCGGGGAGCGCGAGCCCGACTTCGGCGCCGGCTGGGGCGAGTAGATGTCTCTGCGGGTCGTTGCGCTGTCCGCCTTGCGCGTCAGCGAGGACGAGTTGAAGTGATACGAGGGACTCTCGGAGCGCAGCTTGCTCTCGTGTTGGTGCGGACTGCTGCGCGTCTTGCCCGACCGGCCCTTCGAGCCGACCTTCATGATGAACGGCGAGCCCTTCACGTCATACCCGTTGAAGTAGACGTACACCCGGTGCTTGCCGTTCGAGCGCGGCATGAACGTCACCTGGTACTTGTTCTCCTGCAGCTTCTCCACCGAGCAGACGAGCGAGCGCTTCTCGTGCACGATGTCCACGTGCAGCTCGCCGGGGACGCCGACGCCACGCGCGTCCACCTCGAACGAGTGCGCCCGCAGCGGCATGGCACCGTCCAGCCCGTGCACGGATACGCCACTCGGGTCGAACACGGCGCAGGTGAACGGGCCGCCCTGGATGTGGCGTCCCTGGTAGGTTATGGCAATTTCCCAAACGCCGGCCTCGTCCGGCTTGAAAATGGCACTATGTCCTTCCTCGATCTGTGGAAAAAGGCGGGAAAGGTTATTCCGTCTCGGTGCAGGGAGTCGTCCGCGGGTCTCACCTTTTTCAACGGACACTTTAATGGACGCCCGGAAGGACTGTAGGCGGTGACGAGGATGTCCTCGCTTTTTGGGGCTCCGGTTGCGTTGACCAGCACTTCCACAAGGCTTCCGAGGGCGCACGGGGCCATGCCGGGCGGAGCGACGTGTACAAGCCTTGGGAGTACTCGGAAAAAGTGTCCACCAAGTCTACGGGGAGGTGGGGGAAAAATAGTGATTAGTCATGCCCTTCGCCTCAGCCATATTCTTTCTCGGAACTTACTGGTTATCATCGATTTCAAGCACTACCTCGTGCATGCCCCACTTGTCGGGGACGAACGTGCCTTCGCCACGCGGGCCCAGCCTCACCGGATGCAGTGTGTTCGTGTTGGGCATGCTGATGTACGCGCGCACCTTCGCCATGTCCACATTGCGCGACAACGCCTCCACGCGGAAGTTCGTCGGTTCGCCCACCCGGCCTGAGGTGCTGTCCAGCTGAACCGTGAGCATGTTGGCCAGCGGTGGGCGTGGAATAATCCAGCGCAACCACGTCGTGTAGGCCATCACGCCGAGGTGTTCCTCGTCAGCCGTGGCCATGTCCTTCGCCGCGAGGACCGGCTTCACACCCAGCTTCAGCCCACCGTCGATCACCTTCTGCTGATTGTTTTCCCACTGCGACGGATCGGAACTGAGCTTGACCGGATCCGGCACGGGCCCTCCGAGGTCCTTGATGATTTCGCAGAACACTTTTCCATCGTTGAAGTCGGTCTGGGGGTCGGCAAAAGAGAAAATAACGCATCAGAAAGAGAGTTCTTCGAGTGAAGCTTTGTTTACGCTCACAGTGAAGTTGCTAACGGGACGCTTGATTTGTCCGTTCACCCACTTCATGGTCGCATTGTAGCCGGGACCTCCCGGGCGCATAAAGTACGACAGATAGGTCATCCCCGACAGCTCATCCAGCCACCGGGACGCCAGATACTCGGGCTCCAGCACCTTCGGAATGCCGAACCGCTCGTAGGCGAGGTTCATGGCCCGCTCGCAGTTGCGAACCGACTCGCCCTGGTTGAGAGTCCGCCAGTGCGGGAACAGGCCCGGCTCGCAGTAGTCCAGCAGGGCGGACAGGAGCACTCCGCTGTTCCAGTCCGTCGTCAGGTTGGACACCTTGCAGTCGGGCAGGGCCGCCTGCAGCCAGGCGAGCATCAGCTTGCGCGGCGGGAACTTGCTGCGCCCGATCTGGTACCGCACGATCAGCGACCAGATGAGCCCGAGGATCAGCTTCACGTTCCCGTTGACGATGTCCACGTTGCCGATGTTGACCAGCTTGACGCCGTCCGTCTCGATGGCGTTCAGGGCCGTTGTAACGTTCTCGAGGAAGTGGTGCTGATTCGCCGGCCGCTTGTTCCACGACGGCTTCAGGGGGCGCTTCTGTAGTCCTTCCACCAGGGCGCAGAGTAGTGTTCCATCACAAAAGTCCTCGTGGAACTCAATGATCTAAAACGAGAGAGGGAGAAATAAAACCCCAGGTCAGAAACGATCGACTGAGGATCTCCCGACACCGTTACCAACCTGCAGTCCGGACTCGCGCAGATGCTCGTTGACCCAGTTCTTGAAGGTGTTCGCCTGTATCTCGACCCACAGGTCCTCGTTGCCCCGGATGTTCATCCCCTTGGCGGCGGTCCCTTCCGGCGAGCGGGCGACCAGCCCGGCCTGGGTGATCTTCTGTGGTTCCGTCTTGCCATCGGGCGTGTGTTGCAGCAGGCCGGCATGGGTTATTTTGGCTCCCTTCGGCAGATCCATGACTCGTACGGTCGTGGTATGTTGTGGCACGTAGTTACTGGCAGTACGGGGTCTGTCTGTCTGCCTCCGCGTTCTTCTTCGGACGGGGGTTGGGTTGGTGCTCCGGTGGTCAAAAACTGTTGCTGCTCATTTTACGAACCTGTGCCATAAAATGCAGAAAGTTTTTTTTTAATTTTTCCTAACTTACTTCCTTCGGTGAGGAGTGGATATCTAAGAATAGTGGATTGTCCGTGCCCGAGGCACAAAGTTTGATTCTTTCGATCACGAGCGCAGCCAGTCGAGTGAGCCGTCTGGGGTCGCATGCGGGTGGTTTTGTACGCACATCTCGGAGGACACCGATCGATCGGACCACCGGACAGAGTGGACGACGGATGTGAATGGATTCGCGTCTTCCTCCGCCTGCCGTCGCTGGGCTCGTCAACAAATTTAATAAACGCTGAACCGCGAAGGAAGTCGCCGCGGGAAGACTACCGCGTACGAAATTATCAACCGGTAAAGCTTGGTAAGCCATCTGCAGCAGCAAGCGCAATTTCACAGTCCGCGAGAGATTCGCTCGACCCGACACGGCGCGACATGGATCGATGGATAGGATAGCATCCGATTTCGCGATGGGCCAATAAAAAAGAAGTATTCTGTTCCGCGTTTACACACCGTTTTGAAGGACATCATAACTGAATATATGAACCCATATTTGTCGGGGAAAGAGGAAGTGGTGATAACTGCCCTGCCCTTGAACCAACGCGATGGCACATTTCACAGAGGATTTAAAACTCCGTTTCGGACGCAGTGGGACAGCGAACCAGTATAACCACTTGGTTGGTTTATAACAATCAATCAAAACACGATTATGCAATGGCTTGCAATATCGAACACATATGATCGTTAGTAGCTGATCACAGCCAATCAGCGCCTCAGCCATCCGCACGTGTGAATATGTTTTTCTCTTGGGACCATCGTAAAGTTATTGGTTCGGAATACACATTGCATAATGAAGATCAAACCACGACGCAAGACTCGTTGGAATTTGTTTACGAAACAGGTTCCACAATCAATTTTAAATTTTGGATTCGTCTAGTATTTTAAAATGGATATTAGCATTTAATTTTTTTTAAAACCACATGGAATGCCTTCCCGAAACCATTTGAAATGACGTTTCGTTTGCGTTGCCATCAGCGGGCGGAAGCGTACAGTGTTCGTGTTTCCATTTGCTATCAGTTCGTTTTCGCTAGAATGTTATAAGTTATCACATCTGTCGGAACCGCATATTTCGTTTCACTCTCTCCGTTTTCCCCATGTGTCCGTCCACCTTCGTGTGCCATACGAGCTGACCATTTCCACCCATGCGGAGATGACGTAATTGAGTCGCACACACCACGCCACGACTGTGTTGACGCCAAGCGAAAACAAAATCGGTCACACACCGAGAGCACCTCGCATTCCTCACACTATATACCTGTCGGCGTGGGGACTGCGCGCGCGCGCGCCAAGTCCTCCCCCGCAGCCCACCCAAACAACGTCACCACGCGAAAGCGCGAACGCGGCGACGCCGAAAAGGTCGCACTCACGGACGCGAGAACCGCGAGTGAAGCGTTTTTCCTGGCGATGAGCTTTCGGAGCGATCGCGAGCTTCTGGGTAACTCAATCCGTTCAAACAGAGGTGTGTTTGATCTAGTACGCCACGATCGCGTCACGCACACTGTTGCCCTGTGTTTACAGCTGTGTTGTGTTGTGTTTTCCACCATCCATCGAGACGCGGTTCGAGATAGAATTACACTTCAATTAGTGATCGATTAAAAAAAAACGTTAGAACCGCTCGTTACAGCAGCGGCACAAAAACGAGTCGAATCCAAACGATGGGAATTAATTTATTCTCGAACGCCTGCGCCGTGTTGCTGTAACCTTCGCCAAAGGGTCGCTCGCCCGACAGGTGAGATGTCATTGTGGCTTACTGCTTAGTGAAACACATACGCACTGGCTCCTCCATGGTGGCCGCTTCCCATCGATTTGTTGATCAATCAACAGATTCCATACGCGGTGAGCTCATAAACGTTCGGCCAGCTTTGGCTTTGGCGACGATGATCTGGCATCATCGCCGTTCGGTTCTGTGGGGTTTGTATTTGATTTTTCCCCCGCCCCCCCCCCTCCCCTTCGCGTACTCCCGTTTGTGCGCTCGCCTCTGATGAATATTCAGCGAACGCCATGATCGTGGCAATGACACCGGGACAGCATTCTCAAAGGGCCAGTCGTAATAACCATCCGCGTACCGAAGGCCAGATGACATCGCCGGCCCATCAACGTCAGACGTCAAAACGTCGGCGGAAGTTGAACTGCGGCGTACACCACGGAAGTCTGTAAGGCGTGGCGCGCGAGTGAAGCCCGAGTTCCTGCAGCGCAGTTCGATGCTACCTGATTGCTACCTCGTCGTCTTCTCTTCGCGCTTTTCGCGACGTCTAGTGCCAACTCGAAATAGGCAACCCATTATATCATAGGGATCTGCGTTTGGCTAGCCCGTACCGGATGTAGCCGTTCCCAAAAATAGATAGCGGAATTTGGAAAACAGAAGTTATGTCTCTTCCGATAGTATCTGTTCGTATTCGTATGGCAGGCCAAGCGTTTCTACTGGTTTCTGTGTAAATGTACCCCTATTCGCGTATATGCTTCTATGTTAGCCTCGAGTGGGGTCTCAACTCACGGTAGCCTCCAAAACACTTCCAATGGGCAAGAATGTTCAAATCGCATAATCATTTATTCCGATTTATGGCGCAAACAAGCGGTTCCAAGGTTGCGAAGTACAATTATGGCATTCGTTTTGATTAGTTGTTGTTTTGTTAAGGAATCGACCATCGCTCAAAGCTGGTCACCATCGTAAAGTTGCCGCCATGCGCGGCCTATAAGGAACAGAAGCGACAGAAGGGGCGTCACCTTCACACCCTCCGGCGGGGTGAAATAGAACCGAACGGCTGCACTGGCCCAGCGCAATAGAATTGGTGCAGATATAAAAGTAAAACGCATCGCACGACTGCAGCCGATCGGCTTTCGGGTGAACGATGTCGCGTCTTCGGTGGGGCCAAAGCTGCGGCTTCCTGCGCCGACTTATTATTGCGACTGTGTGGAAAGCCGTTCGAAATTAAAATGCCGAAAACAGGTGTCCGCAATGTGAACGGCGCGGCTGTTGCGCGCGCGCGCCACCGGTTTTGTTTTTGAGGAGGTTTTTAACGGCTTCGGATCCGCGTGTGTCGCTTCGCACTACGCATCGATAGTTTTCGAGGTTATGAAGCGCACGATGGTTGCCTTACATTCGCTGTGCCACATGACGAAAGTTGTCCCCCGCTCCCATCGCCTGCCGGCCCAGGCCAAGAGGAAGATTCGACACATTTTTGGGGATCGGGTGGCCTGTGTTGGTGCGGAAGACGATGAAAATGTCAATTTCGAACACACAAACTCAACACATGGGAAGTTCTCCGGCGGTCTGTTTGAATTCCAAACATTCGTTGTGAGTTTCAAGGCATCGATCCGCTTCAACCTCCCGTCCGTCCAGCGCCGGAGCCGGACCGGATCGTGTTTCGATCGGGAGATTGACGGTGATGTAATAATAATCTTCCATTCCACTTTTTCCCGTGCAGACGGGCGACTTAATTCGTGCGCCACGATCCTAAACACACCAACAAACGCGCGGTCCCGTTGGGTCTCTGAATCGAACTCGGACGATTTGGTGAGTGAAAGGGTAGGTTCAGTTTTTGGGGCCCCAGCAGAGCGGGACGCGAACTGCGAAACTCGCCAAAGCCCAGACAATCAATTATGATTTAGCGAACGAAAATGGGAAAAATTAATTGAGAAGAAAATGACTCTAATCCCAACGTGCGAATGTTATCGGAGCACCGGCGGGACTCGCTCCGGTTTCCAGCTCACCCACAAGCCAGCCAGAAGCGGCTAGGCAGCAAAATGTTAATGAACGGCAGAAGCTTTGCAGGTTCGGGGAAGCCAAAAAACGAAACGAAAGCAGGAAAACCGACCCAACGCAACTGACATAAGCGATGCTGCCGTTAATTAAGCGCACCGCGCACAGTAGGTCGTTCGTTGATCTCTGACACGCTTGTTGTGCTTTTTTTTTTTACTCGTGGCGTTCGTTCGTCCGACCGTTCACTTCCTCCGCGGGTTTCCACGCGAGAAGCCTTACCGTGCATGGGCCACCGGGCAAATGCCGCGAAAGTCACATCAAAACCGTTTGAGTGGGGAAGACGAAAACAGTTGCATCCACACACCAAAGCCCTGACCTGGATAATGGGGTGGGGGGTAAGTGGCAAAGAAATTCCCCACAATCAGTTCGTCTCTGTTTAATGTCTGGTCCCGGGACAAGCACGGGGACGCTAGGACGGTGCGTTGTACGAATAGGGTAAAGCACGTCCTCGCAGATGGCGGGAATAAGAGGTATAATAATAAATTTGCTGCTTTTCCTACGGTGAAATGAAATTCATATTCACGCTACGCCGATGGGAACCTTGACTTTTGGGGCTGAAGAGAGGCGAGAAGGCATCGTGCCCGTGCTATCTCGGGGGAACACAGAACCACGGTGGGCACTGAGGAAAGCGGAAACGCGCGCAGAATTGCGCATTGTCATTTATTCCCGTCCGGATGAAGCGCACGCAGTGGGGTGGGGGTTGCGGAGAAATAATGTTGAGTGAAGTACGAGGACGGCGAGGTGAAAGAAGCATCGTAGACCGGTGTTCGGCGTCGCGCGTTGACTAATAGCTGCCGACGGCCATCGCTGCGGTCAAAGGCATTGGCCATTGAGGTAGCGTTGGATTGGCGGATTTTCCCATTCCAACGATCGAAGGCAACTTCTCCCGCGTTTGACCCTTTTTTTATGATAATAAATTTCAGCTGACCTACGCGCTACGTAAAAGGAATCTAGGAAGGTCTTTCCGGCGTCTCCCGATAAGGACTTCGCGCAAGACGGTATTTTAATTGGCAGAACTCGCAGAAGCCGTGATCGAGTTGGGGAATAGCAAAAATAAAAGCTCGGAATGCAAAGAATTTCAATTTATCTAACGCAAACTTTGAGGCCAATCGACATTAGTTTGTCTGATGAAATTATTATGGGATTGTTTTTTACCGACTGCACGATAGAGGCGGGAAAATGTGCCAATTCGAAGGTGCCCATTTTGGAGCGGCCTAACGAGACTAACTGGCCGAATTGGGCTGTGAATTGGATTACGATGGAAACGGCGCTTATTGGAAGGACTTAATTCCGGTTGAAGCGTTCTCACAAAAAATCATTAAACGACTACAAATGTCAACTAGGTTTCAGACCGGTTTAAAGAATTTTAATTTCATTTGTAGCAGTTTTCTGATACTGATCACTCACCAGTGACGAACAAAGGTTTATCCTTTCCGTCAGTTCCTGTGCTTGACTCGTGGCGAAGAAACACTGAATACAATTTACAACATGTCCAACTTAATGTTCATCACTTCGTCTGATTTCATTCCGCCGATAACGGAAGGACGAGGGCCGCCACCCGCTAAATGCTTCATTAGCATAGCCCAACGAGAGGCTGGGAGGTGGGCTGGAATCTTCCCCGGTACAAAGGGCTGTAGCATCGCCCAAACCTTGGCAGCGATAAGCGCCGCTACCATGAGAACATGTCAGGGTCGGTTCCCAGCGCCAGCCGGTGCAGCGGGCCAAACGAATGCCTAAATGCCCTACGCCATTGTTGTCGAATGACGCCTCAAGTGCAGCAGCGCAGGCTCTAATCGGCCCGCTGCTCTCCACGCCAACGCGCATTTTGTTCGGGTGGGTTGTTGAATCGGATTTTCAATGTTACAGCGGGCAAGTAGGAGCAAGAAGGTACAAGTGCGCTGAATTGTCTGTACCGCTTGTCGTTCGCCATCCGACCACAGCCGTCTTGAGTGATGTTCGTTCGCGTCGAGTGTCAAGAGGCACGAGAAATGTCACAATTGGATCCAACTTGTTCGCTAATGGGGTTTTAATAGAGCATGTGAAGTGAAGAGCTATTTTATTTTATTATTTTTCATCGACCGGCAGCGGAAGCGCAGTGACTCACTCAGTTAATCTAATTCCCAGCTAATGACTTGATCATCGCACGTAATCGCGAGATGGATCAAATTTATGAAATAACATCGCGTGAAACTGTCCACTCATGCTGCATTGTTGCTAACGGAAATGCTTTACGTCTACGGGGAACAAAATGTTTTTTAAGGTTCATCACTTGTCCCGTGGTTGATGTCTTTCGATTTGAATTTAAAATAGCAAAGTGAGACTCGACAGATTTTCTGAAAATATCTAGTAAAAATCCGCGTTATACACTCATAATAGTTATTGTGTATCATTTAACGTAAACTTAAGTCCATTTTAATGAAATACCACAATAACTGATGCTTTCACAACGTTTGATTCCAATGCAATAATTATCACGAATAAAATATGTTCGTTTTGCCATTAGAAACCGACCAGCTGGCACAGCAAGCGGGCAACAGTTATGGAAGCTGGTTGCTCGATAATGATATTTAAACTCCATCGCCAACACCCCCACAATCCCTCTCCCCTTCCCGGTACACCGAACGTCCCAATCAACTCGCCCATCGGAGCACTCGCCCTGCTGTTTCCGGTGTTTCCGGTCTCTGCAGTCGAAAGTGAATCTGAACTATCAGCGAATTGTTCCGATCTTGGCGGGATGGTGGGAGGGTGGGCACCAAAGTTGTTTCCTGTGGCTTGTTTTGACTCGCTCATTCGCTTCATTCCGTTTCGACCTACGGTAAAAATGCAAATTCGATCGCGCAACACCCACGGGGCCAAGTTTCGCGACGTCGATCGTCGATGCCAATACCCTTTGCGCTGGACCCAGGAACGGGTGGGAAGGTGACCTGCGGGGCGACGAAAGCTTGAAATGAAAATGAAAAATGGAGGACGCACGAAGAATTCCTCGATGAAGTGTTTGCGTGGTTCACTTCTCCCGAAACGTCCGGATCGTCGTTGTCATCGTCGTCGTCGCCGCCGTCGTAGTTGTCGATGACGCCATCAGCCATGCGTCCGTCAGCCCATTCGCGGACGAATTTTGCGCAGATGCGTAGGACGCGTTCGTGTAAAACATCGCACGTACATAACCCCACAGAACGGAGTGACACAAGGTACGGTTGCACATCAGCGGAGGAGGCCCCAGTTCGAATACGAAGAGTGGGACCACCCGATCCTTATTTGGAGCCCGTCTGCGATCACGATCGTTAGCTGGAAACGAAAAGGCTACTGCGCGAATTGAGAACACACTTCCTTCGATATCTCTCAACACGTTGTCATCTCATCCGATGACGGGAGCGCTGACGAAAGAGACGGAGGTTTACTTTCATTTTCCTCCGTGCGCGAAATTTCTCCCATTGCCAACACTCTTCTGGTGGTCCGGTTTCCCAGATAAGATCCCTTCTACGTTCGCGTGTTTCCACATTGTTCCACCGCTTCATTCTGCATCACTTTCGTTCGCGCTAACGCAACGTCCGACAGGGTCCGGCAGCGGGCACCCGTATCGCAATTAACGCAGCGTGTTTGTGTGTTGATCCCTGCCGCATGCGCACCTTCCTTCCGCCCTCGGCTCGGTAGACGAGAATGAAGAAACGCGGAGGGACAAAAAGGCAAAATACCGAACGGAGACTTTACACAAGCGGCAAAAAATGAAGTGTAAAATCTCCAGACAAAATCTTCAACTCGTTTCGAATATGGTCGAGCTGCTGCTGCTGCTGCTGCTGGGGCTGATTGTGTCGTATCGTGCAGACTGGTTTTGCTCACCTACACAGTTCTGCAGCACACCGTCCGTGGCCGGGTACTGGTCAAACCGATACAGACATAACACACCGAAGCAAACCCCCTCGATGGGCCATGTGTTGTCGAGGCTCTGGTGAAGCGTTTCAACTCGCGTTTCATTGAAAAGGTCTGCCGAGGTTGCAGAAGGACACACTTCTGATCGCGTCGGGGGACTCGAATGGGAAACGAAATATCCACGGAATGTACGTGAGGCTCGCTTCTGGCTATGCTCGTTAATCATCGGAACATGATGAAACAAAGATTTAATCTACAATAGTGGGCTCTATCATGGGAACAATATTTACTTTACCTACTTCTTGGTGTTTGAAACTCTCTAATAACAACCAAAATGTATTTTTTTAATTATTGATCTGTATGCTGACGTTTTCGAATAATCGGGTTTACGTAACATATTCGGGTATCCTTTCCCCGAATGAAAAACCGGTTTCATTGAGCAGGATGGAACAACACGATGCCAACGACAAACAAAGTTCGTACAGCATGCGCAGTTGTAAAACTACGAGCAGAAGTACTACAACCAATTCATGGACAAACGCGAGTGAAGAAGTAAAAAATGAACCAACAATAAATAACACTCTCCTTCGACATTCG
Source organism: Anopheles plumbeus (assembly GCA_034621735.1). Taxonomy (NCBI): domain Eukaryota; kingdom Metazoa; phylum Arthropoda; class Insecta; order Diptera; family Culicidae; genus Anopheles; species Anopheles plumbeus. The sequence continues at coordinate 27,617,892 of JAOEFI010000006.1, forward strand.
GTGGAGCGGAGCGGGCGTTAAAACGTCCCCCCGTCCCGCCGATACGCCCGATTGGACGGTGCGAGTTGCGCAATTGTTTGCGTTATTACATAAACTCATTACTGCGTGTACCATACTTGCGCCGAGTGACAGATGTTAAATGGTTTTGTTTGACTATCGAGCAACCGCTAGTACTAGGCGCAGCGGTGACCTAGAAACGGGTGTTGTGTTACAACGTGTACAACGTACCGGCAGGAAGCAATTTTAAACATTTACAGCTCCGGCCAAATTATGACCGGAACCGGAGTCGTGAGGGGTTTCGTTTTGTCGCAATACTTTACGAGGATGATTTATTGCTTGGGGAGACCAGGTTGGAAATGAAAACGCCGACCATTTGAAATAGTAGTTACCAATCGACGGGGCAAGTGGGGAGCTTGTGTCACGAAATCTAACGCTTTAGCTACGTTTCTACCGAGTGAGTCGGTGGGCAGGGCCATCGCATGGGCGAGAGACACTTCAAGAACACACTGACACTGAAACTCCTCCAACACGCGCAGCAGCACGGCAACGCACATTTCACGGGTGGATCTGTCGCGGCTCATACCGCGCGCGCATCGAAGTAATCAGGTGGTGGGTTCGTCGCTTACTTTAAGTATACCGCTCACTCGAATCTTTCGTATCCCACGAGCAAACAACAAAACGTATTCTGGCGTTGCTCGCACTGCCGCAACGATCTTGCTCTCGTTTTCGCTCCAGCGTTGTCCACACTCCCACTCGATGTGTGACACATTTTATTATTCACCTCACAATCCATCCCTCGGAGCCGCGGGCGGCGAATTAACATAAGTAGATTCTATTTTGGGGCCGTTTTCGTTTTCGAAAAGCTTTTCATTCACACATTTCGCTTCCACAAAGAAAACCACTCACACACACACACACCCAGACACATACTGGGGCACAGTTCGCGGAATTGCATTGTTTTCATCTCGCTCAACACCCGCATGCATCCCGCAGTCCCCGGATGTGGCCCGGCTCTTCTCGCACACGGAAACACTCAGCACGGTCGGTTCGGGTCAGATTCGAGGTTGTCGAGTCGCGAAACAAACGGAAGCAACGAGCTCGGACCCACGGACAGGCCCGGTTGCCCGGCTGGACCAAATGGTGTTTTAAATCAAGATTTATCCGGGTCGGAACAATGGCACGGCAGCGCAATCTGGCCACCCGTTGACCGGGGTGAGTAAATAAAAAGAAAACCTCATCGTCGTCTCCCATCCCGGCCGTCCATCGTTGGCACAGGGCGGGACGAAGGAGACAACGGATGGATAGAAACATAAAAAAAAAAATCAAACTTGCTACACCACTCGGGACATTTTTCTTGCACAATCTCCGAGACAGGGTAGAGCGATAATGCGCCATCTTTATCCTCCACCCGGTACCTGTTTTATTCCACGTTTCACTCACTCGCGTCGCGAGACCGCGCAGTCGTGTCGTGCTGTTCTATACAGCCCTTTGATGCACCTTCATACACCGCACGGCTGCATCCGACCAGCGAACGAACGAACGGAGGAACGAACGAACGACGCCCGGACCGATGATGTGATTCATCCGATTTATGCGCGCACATTCCTGGAACCGCAAGCCACCGCGAGCCACTGCTACCTTTCCTTTTCGCCCACTCGCAGTTACCGAAAAGTGAGGTATGCAGCCCGAGCCCGAGCAACACACGACACCATCACTCACCTGTGCCGATTCTGGGCAGCAAACCGTGTGGACAATATTCAAAAACACCTCCTTAGAGCTCGGCGATAAATCGAGATGGTAACTATGAGGGCAACCTGTACACGCCCTTTACAGCCGCGCCTACTACTGTTCGTTTTCGTCACTACTGTCTCACTCAACTCGCTTCTTCCCCAGCAAAAACCATCCAGGAGGTTGACGCGGGGACCGCGCTTTCTGCTCGTGTTCGGGGGGCCTCCGTACGCTTGCGCTGTCAAACGCTGACTAAACGCTGCGCGCTGATTTCAACAAAGAAAAATCCGTCCGCTCGGTGCACTCATCTTGAGAGTGCGCGCGGAAACACAGACCAACACACAGGCGGACCAACCGCGCGAAGTGATCTGATGCTAGTAAATACATTCGATTTCGGGAAGCGCTTTGCCCGAAAGCTTTCAATCGGTGGTTGCAGAGAAGATGAAAGCTTTTATTGAAACGTTAGAAACGCTTCAAAAGCTCGACGCTTTTTTAGTACAACCGAAGGGCATGTTAAGATTTAGCAACGGGATAAACATTAACTACGTTGTGTTGATAATTCTGAAACAATTGCACTGTGCTTCAACGAAATCCGCGAATGGTAGAAGTATGAAAAGCGACCAACGAGTTTTCAACCAACGTCAGTAGAGAAACTGTAATATAACAAGTTCAAAAGAACGGGTTTTTTTTAAGGTTGGTAATCGATTCTGCGTTTATATTATTCGTGCCCTTTATGTTAATTGAGTTCTTTCCGGAAGCAATAAGAACACGTGGAGTCGGTTTTACAGTGGTACTAAACTTTATTTCATTCGCACAGCATTTGCTAGCGCAGACGAACGCTGCCGAAGAAGGTGGAAGGCCCTGGCCTCCAGGACTATTAGCCAAAGCGGACATGCGGGCAGTTCTAGGAGGAGGGACAAAATAAGCACAAAAAAAAACAAAACATTTCACATCCTTATCACACTCTCGTACATTCGTTTTCCACAATACGCATATATTGGGCGCTTCCGGGGTCGCTTGATGTGTGTGTGCTTCAGCGTACAGGAAGCGCGGCATGCTTCCCAATCGGTTAAATTTTATTATGCCCTAGCACTAGCGCGCCCCCTATTGTTCGCTAGACGAATCGTAGCTGGCCGACTGCAGCAGACTCTCGTTCTCGTTCGGCTCATCCTGCTTCTCCACGACCGGGATAACCCGTTCCGGTTTCGGCGCGGATGTTTTAGCCGGCAGTTCCGCTTCATCTCGCTGTGGCGACTGTTGGGCATTGGAAACTCGCGTTGGCGGTCCGGAATCCTCTTCGGCGTTTTCGGCCTGTCTCTGGGGAGCCGCGGCTGTGGTTGTCGATGTGCTGGGCGCGAGTTCAGCTCCCTCGCCAGAGGGCGCCTCCCTGGTAGCCTGGCGTGAAGGAATCGCATCGCGCGTGACGGTCGGCGAAGGATCAGCATCACTCAGCCCCGAGGACGGGACGTCTCTGGGAACCGCGGTGGAAGTTGTGGGAGCAGCGGTAGTGGTGGTGGTGGTAGTGGTCGTCGCCGTGGTCGTAGTAGGCGCGGGCGTGGTGGTTGTGGTGGTGGTGGTGGTGGTGGTAGTCGTTGGCTCCTCAGTCGTGCTGGTACTGGTGCCCAGCTTCGAGGGCTTCGATGGACGCGTGCGACGACCACGTGTCGTTCGCTGCGTAACGACCGTAACGGAGCTCTCGGAGGGCTCCGTGGGGGGCTTCGAGAAGCGGGACGAAATCTTCGTGGGCTTCACCGACACCGTCGGCTTGGTGGTGGTCGCCCGCGGCACCTTCCCGGGGCGGGTTGGCCTGGTGCGGCGCGTACTTCCCCCCAAACCGCCGGCAGTCGTCGCAGGTGTAGTCCCATCGGCGACCGACGAACTTCCGGCACTTTCGGTCGTCCCCGAGGAGGAGGAGGAGGAGGACGAACCCTCCGTAGTGGCCGCCTTCGAGCCGTCCCTCGACAGTGGGCTGTACTTCTTGCGCGCGAACAGTCTGTTCAGACCGCCCTTGATCGGCGACGGGCCCGCAGCTGTGGTCGGCTCGTCGTCGGAGAGTTCCTTCGCCGGCGGCACTGGCGCGGCGGCCTTCGTCTCCTCCGTCGCCGGCCGGTCGAGGTTGTCCGCCACCGGGACACCCGGGCGGCTCTGGTCCTCGTGCTTGTAGACTGAAAATATCGATTGGACACGCTGTAAGACAAACTCCAACACCGGCCCGAACCGTGACTCTGTACCTTCACCCCAGACTTTGGCGGGCAAGCTAGTAGTGTTTGTGGTGCAGTCGGTGTTGGTGCAAAGGGGAGTGGAACTAGTGGTGATGCTAGGGTGCGCAGTGCTAGCGGTGTTTAGTGTAAGCGTAAGCGAGTGCGGTGTGAGCGCTTCCGGGTTACTAACACCAGCGTCGCTGACCCGGCGGTCACCGATTCCGTCGACTTCATCGTAAAACGGGATCTCGCTGACGACCGACGACGCGCCCTGCGTCGGTGTCGGCCGCTGACCGTCAAAGGCGAACGCGACGGCGGCATTCTGCGTGCGCAGCTGCGCCAGGAAGTAGTCGCTGAACGAGCTGAAGTTGTTGCGCTGCGCGTAGAGCCGCAGCTGCCGATCGTGGGCCTGCGCCAGCCGGGTGATCTCCGCGTCTAAAAGCATGCGCCGTTCGTCACCGCCGTCATTACCTCCTCCAACACCACCACCACCACTAGTGCCGCCGCGCACTTCCGTGCCAGCGAAACCCCGGCGTAGCCATCGGCTACGCTCCACGGTGCCCGCCAGCGGCCTTCTTATGCTATTGTTTCCACCACCGGTTTTGCCATCGGTTGTGTTATTTAATCGCAAACCTCCCTCACCACCCCCACTATCAGCAGCGGGGTGCGTGGCGTGCGAGCGGAGGATATGCTGATTATGAGCATGATGATGATGAGGATGATTATGATGATGCAGATGATGATGATGGTGCCGATGAGGAATGATACCGATGATGTTGTTGGTGAGGTGTGAAGAAATGTGATTTGCATCGAAATGTCGTCGTGGCCGCTGTTGATGCTGCTGCTGGCCGTGATACGAGCGCAGAACTGGACGACGATGGCTTAGAGAAGCGTGCGAGGGATTAGTGCGTGGGCTGGGGGAGGAGGAGGAGGAGGAGGAGGAGGAAGAGAAGGAGGAGGGTGATGAAGATGATGTTGTGCCCTCCGGGAGGAATGGGAGTTGGGATGTGCGTGAGGTGTGAGGATGCACCTCGGACGATGACGATGGGGGATGATGGCGATCGTGATGATGAAGATGGTTGTTGTGAAATGCGCTAGTGGGAGCAAGCGAAAGCGGCACGGTCCGCCCGTGCGACGGCGCGCCTGAAGCAGTCAACTGACCTTTGAGACCGCCGTGGCGCATTCGGCGGAACAGGGCCGCCCGGGCACCCTCGTCCAGCGGGCTGCCGAGCACCGTCACGGCCGCGAGAAGGCAGCACACTGCAGCCAGCAGCATCGGCGCGTTCCTTACACCGCTCCGCATCGTCTCCTGTTTGCTGTCTGCGCTGGACTTCCTGCCCTCTGTGTAACGATCTGCACTCGCTTCACTGCGAAAAGGGGGAAGATGGGAGAGAAAAGTTGCACTCAAACCCGGTTGCCGTCGCTGTCGTCCGCCACACGGAAAGGATGCACGTCGCGGTCGCGGTTAAGTAGACGGCACACTTTAGATTGAGGTTAGTTTCGGCAACGATCGCACGATCGCTGGCTGGCTGGCTGGGTTCTGGGTTTCACAATTTGGAATCTAATTCCACCTTTTCCAAGCGCCGCACAGTTTCAGGTGTCTGTATCTACTGTCTACTGGCCTTTTCCCTGCCCCCAAACCCAGCAGGCTACACTACGTTTCGCCGTGTGCCGTGTCACTCGTACCCTTCCTTCCTAGTAACCGTTCTCTTTTAGTTTCGGTACGGCGACTCCTTCGGCAAAATGAAACCAAAAAAAAAAAACCAGAACTACTAACACGCACACAGAACACTACTAAAACTGAGAGGACACGGCACGAAAGACACTGCTGCACCCGTGGCCAACGACCGTGGAACGAGCGGCACTAAGCAGGCGACCTTTCTCTCGTTCTCCGACGAGTTCGAACCACTCCCTTCGTGGTTCGTGGCGCGGTTCCGTTCCGTGCGGCGGCTTCACGTTTCACAAGAACTCACCCGCGCACCCTTCGAAGGGGGGTGGTAGAGGGTGAGGCAACAAATGCTGGTGATGGCACGAGGCGGACAGGAGGAACGCAACACCGTCGGCTCGGGTGGTGCGAACACGGCGCAAAAATTCACGACCGAACGCGGATACGATCGATCACAGAATGAAAGGCGACTTCGATAGGCTCAACACATTTCACCACCCGAAAAACCGAAAGGAACGACACCGCGGAGAAGAAGAAGAGTATGAAGTGCACCCCTCGAGCCCGACGAGCCCCACCTGCCCCACGAGGTCCACAAACTCCCCTAGTTTCCAGTCCGTCTAGGCGAGCCGAACGGCTCCGATCGCCGTTGATCGAGGTGCCGACCAACACACACCAACACACACGATCACAAAGAATGGGGGGAGACAGATAGACAGACAGAAACAGAGAAGGAGAGAGAGAGAGAGAGAGAGAGAAGGCCCACGATGTGAATGTCTCTTAAGGCTTGCATACGAAATGGTGCCCACTATCGGGCTGTACATATATTTATGCCAACTGCTTCCACCCTTGCGGCCAACCTGTTGTGCTGGCTCCCTTTCGTTTAAATGCCTCCGAGCTTCCGCCCCTTCACCTCCGCATAGGTCCCCGCACCACAATGATCAATAGCATGATCATCTCTTTCCTTCGCCGAGCCGTGTGCGAGTAGTCCGCTGATAGGTTTCTCGTCTGTCACGGTCCTGGGCTGGGTCCGCTCGGCTACCGGTTCGCGAAATTATCATATTTATCGACTTTGTTCGCTGGTGCCAAACCAGACACAAAAAAAGTGCGTAGTAGCAAATCTGTGTTACTAAGTTTCACCGCCGAAAAACCTGTTCCTGGCGCCGATCATCGCTCTCGTTATCTCCTCCGTCTCGAATTAGGTCGTTGTAGTAGATGGAGGAAGAAGAAAAAACCATTGAGACTTCGCCACTACAGGTGGGCCATAAATGGGAGTATCCTGGAACTGCTGAGGTTGGCCGTGAAGAAATGCAAATCGCTGACCATGAACATCCCTTGGAAGCATGTCGATGAGTTTATGTGCCACCGTTACAGACGTGAAACCCCAGACTCATAAACGGAAGATATTTACGATGTTCTGCTGGAGACGAAGAATTTCGTGTCCAGATTCAAGTTCAGTAGAACAGGAATGTAATTTTATTGGTGGTCGGACCTCGCGTTGCGAAACCTGTTCGCTGGAAAAGGCGAAGATCCGTTAATTTAGCATAAAAGATGTTATTGAAATAAATTTACATTATTACGATGACATCGTGGCGTCAGAGAATGGTGCAATAAATCCGCTAACTTCGTTTCAGGACCTCGTTCTGCGGACTATGCACCATCAAGCCACCATAGTCATAGTTATCACCATCGCAGCATAGAAAGAGCATTGGTGGCTGTGTGTATTTTTCGGTTTTTGTTTCCCTTCACCGACACTACGGCTGCACCACCGCCAGCCCAACGTGATGGAGCACGGGAATGGAGAGAAAACTGGAGAGAGCGAGAGAAAGAGAGTCAGCCAGTGGTTCATTGGCATACGTGTATCGGTGCGATCACGACTCATTGGCGTTTCAACGGCGTGGCGCGGCGCGGCCTTTCGGAATCGGATCGCTGGTGGAGCCTTTATGAAACCGGCACGTTAGGGCGTAAGCGCGACGCTGAGGGGTGGTTTCCTTTTCGCGATTACCAAACAGCATCAGGCCCGCAGCCGTGGCGGGGCGAACGAGTCAGTAGTCGACCGCGACCACCAGCACGACCGCCGCCTCGGTCGTCATCGGGTGCCGTTACCCGTGGGCTAGCTCCCGAACGCCGGCGGGGAGCTAACGACCCTCAAACCCGGGCTGGACGGTAACCGCAGGATCCCCGCAGGAAGCAAGGGGAAGCGGTTTGGAGCGAGACGCAGTGCCGACCGGTTGTTTGACGATCGTGGTTTAATTTTCAACCAGTTACCCAAGTGCACTGCGCCCGGGCTGGCTCTGAAGAGGGTGGGTGGACCGGAGCCGTGGTAGGTGGTGCGGCCCGGAGCAGCCCGAAAGTGAAACATTTACGTGAAACCCCAACCACAGAGAGAGAGAGAGAGAGAGAGAGAGAGAGAGAGAGAGAGAGAGAGAGAGAGAGAGAGAGAATGAAGGAGAAGCAGAAGCGGCCAGGAGACCTTCGCAGTAGGGAGTGCTTATGCAGATCAGTGAGGTGTGATAGTCGTAAGTGGCCGCACTGTGGGGACGTCACGAAGTCGCATCTCGAATGGCAATAGACTTCTGCACATTCTATTCAATCGGTGGCCGAAGAACACCTTCGGTTTGGCCGTGAGTCATCCGCGTAATTAAGCTTGCGTTTTTATTAACCCTCAGTGATCAAGCTGACAAAAGTTTTAGAAAGTATTCTATGAAGAATTGGGCAACATTTTCTCCAACTGATTCAAACGTCCAAGTTAAAAATAAACGCTTCTACACAGTAATAGTAGGAGGAACATGTAAACCATTGAATACATCGTAACTGTGGAGCATCGAAAGCCTTGCATTGAAGGGTTGCAACACCTTTCATTTTTGCCGTGACTCATTCTAATTCTGTCTGAATTTCTTTCCCCGCGTCGTTCTACGCAACGAGCTACTGATTTTAATGATCCACTCGCCACTTCGCCCCCGTCCACCCCCGTTCCATCACCCCCGCGCATCAGGATTGGCCGATCACTCATTGCCGTCGTTGCTTCCTTCTGCTGGCCTCACCTTGGCTTGGTTCGGGTGGTGGATTTTCTGCCGTGGGGATTTCTGCTTTTGGTTTTGTACCGGTCGCCTTTTTGTGACTCGCTCTTCAGCGCTGAGCCGAGGAAAGAATTTAGTCCAGGGTTACGCGCCACTTCACCGTCAAGTTACGTCAAAGCAGCTCCGATTGTCGCCTGGCTTGAAGTCGACGTCAATCCCCCCACCACCCCCGGGGGGGGGGGGGGAGGGGGGGGGTTTTTCCGATGGCGACCCGAAGTGACGGTCAGCCGACCTGTGAAGCCCGTCTGGAGGGACAATCAACTCAAGATGCGATCGAGTCGGAGCTATCGCGTCCGAGGATCGCGGAGTCTCTGCATGGTGAGGATTCGATGGCGATTGCCGGACCTGCCAAGCAACGGCCCTGTGGGTCCGCAGAAAGGCGTTTTGTAAATTATTCACGGCTATAAACCACACGTGGATACTTTTAAAACACAACATTTCCCTCCTTTAACTTGTAAAAGGAGTTTGGTGTGTTTGGCGTTCGTTTAACATATTCCTCTCGGCTGTCGTTGGTTCAATAAAGACACGCATCTCCTTGCAGCGGTTGCTCCCATGACAACATTACAAAAAAAAAAAACAACAAGACGGCACTTCTTCATGGGAATGGATGATTTCAATGCACGCTCTGCCAAACAACATTCCACCGCGCGGGCTTGACAAGTAAAACAAATAAAACATTGGTGACAGGTCGATCGGCACTGTGAAGGGCATCCACAACAAACACAAGCACAGCGGACGCGCGGGTGAAGGTTGGCCGCTTCGGCAACGGTAAATAACAAAGAAGTATGAACCGCAGCGACACGGAAGCCTCGTGGGTGCATTCCACAAAGCGCGTAAGGTGCTCGATTGACTTTGATCGCTGTTTGATGATCCATAAATCATAGATCGCACACTTCCAAGACGCCACCAAAGCAGTTAGAAACTGTACAGGTAATTTACAAAAAGCCACAACAATCAAATTATTCTTGCGACACACGTAGCAGTAGTTGTGTGTGAAGACGACAAGATTTATAGCTGCAATAAAATCCATTTGGCGAAAATATTATTCCGAAACGTGAACTACTGTTTCATCGGCAGCCGGTAGCGAATTTCCATATTCGTATTCCCGAAAGAGTCGGCCCGAGGCAAACGACCGCTAAGGACTGTTTGCGTGGTTTAAAATCGGTATGCAAATGGCGTCGAAATTCGGCTGCAATACGAAACGGTTCCAAAATGAAAGAAGATCACTGGTGTTGGTTTTTTTTCCTTCGCATTTTTGCTCATGTTTTTCATGTTCATATATTTCATAGAAATTACAATAAATTTGAAAATATTATAATTTAACAAATGCCTTCCGTCGCGTGCCGCCATTTCATTTCAATTGTAACCTTTGTCCGTGCCGGCTTTCCCTGTCCGTATTATTATTTCTTTAAATGTTCGTTTCAATCACTTCCTGCAGTATTTGGCAACATCGTTTACGCTTTCGCCCGCATCGTCGCTTCTGTATAAGATAACCACCAAACCAGGATAATAGTACTGTGTTTCCATTTGTCGCGATACTTCTACTCTAGTATGTTCGAGTTTGTGTGTGTTTCGTTTTATTATTCGTGCGTGTTTTGTGTGTGTGTGTGTGTTTCCTATCGAGCTTCACGTTTTGCAATTCGCATCCTTTCGCTGCCATTTAAAGTCATAGTTTATTTGCTAGCCTGTTTTCGTGTCACTGTTTGTGGTTTCGTTTAATGCCGCTCTTTCGCCCACACCCGGTTCGAGCTAGTTTATGTTTTTTTCTTTCGCCACTCTCTTCCATTCCGCATGCATCGGTTTCTGGTTTTTTTTTTCTTCTGGCGCACATTTGTTTACTTTCCTCCGATCCAACGCGCCGTCGTTTAAAAGTAAACTCTAGATATTCACATTTGCTTTCGTTTGGCGCACGGTTACGAGTTGGTTTTTTTTTTTGTTGGGAGTGTGTGTAATGGTTGCGTTTTCATTTATAAGTGTTGTGGAACTGTCTTCTTAAAATATATCTATTTACATGGTGGTGGAAGGTCCGTCCAACACTGTCACGTTACACTTTCGTCCTTTCTCTCCCCGCACTAGGATTCAATTTGGATTCAATTCAATAATATGGACGTTAAAAAACATTCAGTTATTACAAATCGTGGAAACAAACGACTTTGTTCCTATGGGGCGGTACGAATACCGCCCATTCCGGTTCCGTGGTTGGTTGTTGTCTTCGCCAACATCGGGAACCCGTCTGTTGCCGATGGGAACATTGCATCAAGCCGGAGGAAGGTTCAACATCGAACACTCCCTGTGCATGTCCTTGAAAGAAGTGGAACCCCATTGGCGCAGTTTTCACGGGGAAGTGACACCGAGGAGCCGCTTCTGATAGTGGAGAGTGCTAATGGACCCATTCGTCAAAAAGCTATACTTTGCGACATTCTCTTAGTATGCCAATTGTAAGAATTACAGCCCCGCAAAGGCTACATTTAATGATGGATGTTGCGCATTGGCACCCCAACGTCATACTTTACGTCGTGATTTTGCAACATTTTGCAAGTCACCTGGGGAGCTACCCGACTGGCACGGTGATTCGAATAAGCATAACTCAATTTGGCACCGTTGATAGAAATAAATGGCAAGAAGAAACACACACAAAAAAAAAAACAAAGACCCACCGTGGTCCGAAACAGTGAAAACCTGCAATTTGCGTGACTTTGCTCCCGCGCCAGCGAATCGCTCCGCTCGGTCATAAATTAGCAGATTGGGAGCAAGTTCATCCCCCATCGGATGGTGGGCGACGGTGAATGTTAAGGCCAGCATAGGTCAAAAACGGTCTCGGAGACAGCCGGGCAGCTTTTTTTCGAAACGGATTTATGGACCTGTTAAAGATGAGCAGTTTCAATAATAGTTCGTGTCTAGGGAAAAGGACACCGTTATCTTGAAATGCCCCCGGCAAAAGAAGAAGCAGTGAGAAAGAAAAACCGAATCAAACATTCAAAACTCTCTTTCGTCGCTTGTTGAAAATTTCAGCAAAAACATGTTTAGAATTTGAATCCATGGTGTGTATTCCCTGACCAATCGTAAATGTCCTTCGGCAGGATCTCTAATGGCGCTTCTCTAGCCGTTCCGTTTTTCTTTTTCTGTGTTTCTTTTTATATAAGATTCATTAGTAATCATACTTTAGTTTATCTAAAAATTTGGCAGTTTTGCTCTTCGCTTTCCATCGTTGTCCCTATTTGAAGAAAATTAGTTTGGTGTAACTTGGTTTCTTGGGTCGGGGGAGTGGTTTTTCGGGCCGTGACCCCACCGCCGATTGGAACTTGTTCTTGTGGTGGTTTGTTTCACCGTTTTCCTCGTCACAAAACTGCATACCGGTGAGGATGTGGGGAAAACACTCGTCTCTCGTCCAAGCAGGGAGTTTCGGTTATAAAATGGGGTGTTTGTTCTACATCAAGGGCCATCTTCATTGCGGGGGTTGTATTATACAGTTTCAGCGAATAAACTGTTTTCTTCCTCTAATTTCTTTTGACTATAACATTGTATTTTTCATTCTTTGATTGTTTCTAATCTAGTTCAATCCATCACTTGTTGAAAAACGAGCCGCCGTGGCCATCGGTTTCCCGTTTTGCTTAGGGCTATTATTCACTAGTAAACGCTTTATTACCTCTTCAATTTGTGTAGTGTCGTGTTCGGTCCTCTTTCGCAGCCGAATTGTTCCATTTGCGTTGTTTTTTGGCACACTTTATCGTATTGGATATTTCACTCACAGCAAGTGTGTGTGTCTGTGTGTTTCTTCCGAACTTGTGTTTCTAGCGGTTTTGGTTCTATCGGTTTTACTACATGAATCTTTATGTGAGGAGATCTATCGTTTTTTACATTGTCCAATGTCCACTGCTTGCCATCCAAACTATAACTACGTCGCTACGATGTGTTGGGGCTTTGTTTTGTTATGCTGGGTTGTGTGTAGTGTGCTTAGGCAAACGCCGAACCCACCTTCAACAAACGCGCACTAATTCGGATTTTCCCCATTTTGTAACATATCCTTCCACAGGCTAAAGTTTGTCTTGGCATTTAATTTCCTCTATTTTCAGCTGACATCCTTCATTTCGAGTACCGTTCGCGAATCTTTTCACTAGCATCAATGGCAGTAGTGCTGTGTTGTGAGAGCTGCTGACCCTTTCCATGCTGAAACATAATGAATGCGCTTTTCTCGTCACACATTTTTGAACCATCACTGAACGATTCGAACGAATAACGGTAAGAATCCGCAGCCACTCTGAGCCTCCGGCCGAACGCAGCCAAAACTGCCGACAATCTAGTGCGGGCGCAAACCGCCACCCTTGAACAAGAACCGTTTCGTTCTAGCAAGGACGCGAACCGAGCGTTGTGAACCGGTTCCGTTGTGATTCGTTTTCTAAAGCGAATTTCACTATCGCTATCGCTTTCATAAACTCATTTCGAAACCACGAAATGATTTTCCATTTCCTTGTTGGACTACTGATACGTGTATTGGTTACCGCTAGGATTGGGCACATTTTGCGATAAGGGTTTTGGTTGAGGGGATTTGGTTTTCTTTTTGGGTTTGGTTTGCGTTCGATTCTGCGGAACTTTTGTGTTACTACTTGAATCGGTGTGTATGTGAGTCTCGGTGCTGCTACGGGTGCATGCGTTGCTTTACACACCTTTGGTCCCGTTTGTTGGAATTTCTCTTACTTTCCCTAATAGGTATGGTTATGAGCCATCGCCGTCGCTATCGTCCTTTCCGCTTTCCCGTAAGGTGGCAAAGAGGCATGGCATCTCACTAGCTTTAAAGTTTGCCTGGATGGGTGTCCGTGTTCGTGGAGTTTGAGAAATTAGTTTGAGTACATTCGCTTGATGGCTAGTAAAGGCGGTCAGTCTATCCTGACATTCGCCTCCATTCGGTCCATTGGTGTGCAGAAGCTGACGGACTTTAGCAGTGGCGCCTTGGCATCATTAAAGTTGAGCTCAATGCAGGAGGAGCGGATGTTTGGCAACGTAAGCCATGTATGGAGGACGAAACAGGACAAGCGAACACTGCTGTTAGATGGTGTCGCGTTCTTTCACGGTGGATGGTTTGTGGTACAGGAAAGCGATGGCTGAGAAAAGCCTCCCGGATATACGGTTTGGAGGTCCTTCTGTTCAATAACTGTTCACAAACTCTATCACGCGCTGGTCTGCCTTCTTAGGTGCTACAAATCCTTACTGCTAGATCCTTAGGGAAAGGAAGCTTCGTACGCTTTCGCGACCGAAAACTGCCAACCACACTTACATTGCGCATCGCCGATCGTTGATCCACTGCCTTCCAAACGGGAGGGACAACCGTTTCGATTCGTTACTATCTCTAACTATTTAGAATATGCAGTTGTGTATGTGTTTTTTTTCTTGTTCTGGTTTTTCCTCCTTCTATGCAATCGTCGCTGATTCATCGATAACCTTCGATTCTATGGTTTTGATTTCTATCTTCGTATGTACAAATTGCGTTTACAAACTTAACTATAACAAATCAGCCTGTCAAACGCGCTCCTGGTTGCCCGTTTGAAGCACGACTACAAAAAGGAACCGTACTGGTAAACGTTCGCGCCATTACATAGGTAGCATATGTGCATAAGCGACTAATGGACTTAGTTTTGTCAAATCATACCTTTAAAATGCGATATTGGCTGGATTTTGGGCATCCAGGGAGCGCTTGAGGGAAAGTTTTGAATCCAACCCAAACGCAAAACCTTATGCCAAAGATATCGAAAGCCTCGAAAAAGGTTTGTGAAACTTAAAGTACCACGATACACCTTTAGTAGTAGCGTAATAAAAGAACGCAATTTCAAACAAGCAAATATAGATTTTTCATATTCTGCTGACTGATTTCTCCACTCCACGGAGCGGGTCGCTTTGACATTGGATAAGTATGGTAAAGATATAGTTTTCAAATAGGTTCTCAACAAATCGTTTTTCCGTTTCACTTAGCCTTAGTAGTGTTTTCTAATAGTAGTTAAAACCCAATTAGTAATCAAAATGTATTCTTATAGGTTTTCCACCAAATGTTTATAATAAGAGTGTGTTTAGTTTTATCCCGCCATTACACTTGATTTAATCGAAATTGTGGTAACGTTTGGTTTAATGGTTTGCGTGTTTTTGAATTTTGGATCGAAAGTGCTTTCATAACTCGATACTGAAGAAATCTCATATACCCGTAGGAAAATGGTGAATGAAAAATGTCATTTGGTGAGTAATATTACCGTCGATTCGGTTTGTGGTACGTTAATAGCTAGTTCGGATGAGGTGAAATAATGTTTTCTCGGGAACTGGTCCTAGACGTTTGTAACAGGTCGAACGGCTTCTACGGTCAGCTTTTCCGATCCGTGTAATTTCGCTTCGCTAGTTCGCTAATGCGGTTGAAACTTTTCCTATTCTATCCATCGGCCGATCCCGGTCTGCGATCGTTCACTTCAAAGGAAAAGCGGTGCTGTGTGTTCTATGCAGTGAAATATTCACAATCGTGTGACGATGCTCTCCACCCCTTTTATGATTTCCGTCATAGTTCCTATCCTGAAGCATATTTTCCTGTGATACGATGACGATGCGATAACTTTTTTGTTTTCGAAACCTTTGCTCCGGTATCAACACTTCTACGAAGTACATTTGTATCACTTGGGCAGACGAGCGACACCTCTGTCCGCTCTCTGCGCCCGACGTTCCCTTGCCCCTTGTATTCACTCTGGTTTTCGCAAAATGTGCACTTTTTATCATATTCGTTACCGAAATTTTCTTACCCCGCGAAGTAAAACGAATTTAAAGCAGCTTATATCCGGGCTTCCTCTGCAACAGTGACCGTTTTTTTGTATGTCTGTCTCTTTTATGCTACTCTAATTTAATTGATTCAAATTTGGCTTCGACCTATGCTAGCGCACGCTAACAACTTTGGCGTGTGGAAGTTAAACTTTACAAATTTCAATTAGATTATCTTCTTTTTAAAAGATCAACTGTCTGTTCGAAACGGTCTATATAATGGATGAACGGAGCACCGGAGTCGCCGCTTTTCCGTTCATCCGCTCCTTACTTTCCCAGGACTTCTTTTTACAGGTTTTGGGTTTGCAGTAGTCTCTAGCTCGCTTCGCCGCGATGGCCACATTAGTTCGTCGTCGTTTGTTTGAAGTCCTTTTGAAGGGGGAATTCTATGGGTTTTAGGCTTGCTTAACCGATGTGTGGGTTTTGTAATTTACATTGTACAATCTTACCACTAGTTTCACCAACAACTTTTATACAGTTCGAATTCACAGCAAATTCGTGTTTCACTTCATCATCCACTTCGATCACCGCTTCCAATCGCCGATAGGATCAAAAGCCTAGAACTTCGAATGCCCCTTCGCTCAAAACGAAGGATTTGACTGGGGGTGGTTGTTTCTCTCTTCATCGCACACCCACACACACACATCACGATTTCCTATCTGCTACTCGTCACTGGGTAGTGTGTGTAGTGTATTCTACAGTTTCCAACTAGCTGCCTTCGCCAAAGATGACCCGTCGTCATGCTGTTTGGTAGAGATCTGTTGTTCGTGGTTGTTGTTGTTGTTCGTCTAGGTTTATGTAGTTTGGTTTTCCATCTCCCTTCTGCCCGCTGTGTGCACCGGTTTTGGATTCGGTTCCGGTCCGGTCAATTCGTGACGTGCCTTCCTTCCATTTGCTCTGTCGTTCCGAACGAAACCAACGGGATGATCTACAAGGTAGTCCGCAATCGGAGAGAAGCGGATTGAAGTCGATCGAAGCAGGTATTGAAACGAAAGCCTCCCGCCAGGGAGGCCAGTTAATCAGATAAATCTTGTTCATGCATAAATTCATTTCGTGTGGTGAAAAAGGACCGCTTTTTCTATGGCGCAGAAAAGTCGCAATCGGTCACATCCTGCCGATTCTGAGACTCACACGCCTCGACACGTCTCTAGAAGGAAACTCAAAACTAACAGGAAGATGCTTTGAAAGCAGCAAAAGAGAAAATGGCGTGCGCACAAAGAGTCCCATGCAGCGGGATGGCGCTTGGGATAGAATTTGAAACCGAAGATCCAAGCGCTAAAGCTTCGGCGGATTTTGTTCGAGCTGGTGTTGTCGGACAGACGCCGGCCGGGTCGCGTCAGCATCGTCAATGGAGTTCCGGTGGCAGGGGGATGGGTGGTGGTCCGCGGTACTCGTCAGCTTCTCGTTCATGTCATGCAGCGCACATACACCAGGGCAACTTTTTGAGGCAGCTCGCTTCCGTGTTATATGATGCTCTCGCGGTTCCGCTCCAGATCTTCGGTTTCGTGCTCCTGACTGACGCTGGACGCGGACGACGCGCCGCAGATCTGCATCTCGATCTCGGCCAGCCGGTGCTCCACTTCCCACTGCTGCTGGGCCAGCTTGGCGTTGAGCGTGAAGTTTTCCGACTCGACCGTGTGCAGGCGCTCCCGCAGGCGCTTGATTTCACCCTCGAGCGCCTCGTGCGATCCGAGCAGTGGCGTCGCGCCGGACGATTCGATGTGCGTCAGCGAGTCGCAGGGCAGTCCTGTGGGGGGAGGTGAAGCGGGAGGACATCATTTATTATAAGGATAAGTGCCACTACCCTTCGTCAGTCACAAGACGGGTGAAAAGTTGAAATGAGGTGTGATTGAAATGCATTTTCTATAAATCTGGAAACACAATGTAGTTTTTCTACAACAAATTGAATTTCGAATTGAACGGGAATTGAACGATCGTCATTTTGTTATTCTCATTTCACAATGGAGATGCTGATGGACGCTAGCAAATTGATGATGGACAACATGTCAGTCAATCAACTTATTATGGTTCGCCATTTAATAATGCTAGTCGCGTAAAATAAACCATTTTATGTTGCATGCAGTTTTGAACAGAAACATCCCTACCACCAGTGGGGCAGTTTGTGTGACGAAATTGTTTTCTAAAGTGCGACTGAATAGGAATGAGATAAAAATAGTTGTATATCTGAATGTATGAGCTTTACAGAACTGATTAGTGAAGCATAAATGGAAAGCGTGTTTTGAATGCTTTATTACTAACAAAAAAAAAACCTTCGCCAACAAAGTGAACTGTGTTAACTGTATAGTAGTTTGCCTGCTGCTGTTGCTCTAAGGATGCTCTAAACCTTTCCCCACCATCGTGCCAAACATTCCGAACAACAAAACACTCGGCAACGTTGCGTGTGTGCGCACGGCGTCCTTTTTCTCTACTGTCGGGTGTGCGTAAATGTTGGCACACTCGGAACGAGACTAACCTGTCCGACAGGGTTGCGACTGTGGTCGGGCGAGGTGCGACGTCGTTCGGCTTCGCGGCCGTTCCTCGGAGCTGTGCACGCTGGGGGTGATCGAGCCGGGCGAGTGGGGCTGCCGGCTGCTGCTCACGTCCCCCCGATGCGACCGTGGACTCGCGACGCGGCTGTGGCGATTTCGATGCACACCGCGAGCCGGGGCGGAGCGTAAAAAAAGAACGGGACGGTGAGCCGGATGTGCGCCTCTGGGTGGGGGGGTGGACCACTGCTTACCTGCTCGTGAGGGGGGGATACGAGGGGGCCATCATCGAGCCCGCCGTCGTGATGACCGTCGTGGGCGATATCCACATGTCCTCGATCGTGGTGCGGCCCTTCGTTTCCACTAGACCTGGTGTCGATTGGCAGCGTCCCATAGCAACTTTAGTAAATTAATCACAAAAATAGGCACACAGTTAACACAGTAACAATCTAAGAAAACAAACTTACACGGAAAACTATAAAATTTACACACACGCACACTACGCACTCTCGGAACAACAGCAAAAAAGCCACAGAAAAATAGTATACAGTAGTTATTTGTGTAACCATGGTGCCAGCATAATGTTGATGTCAAATGAATCATGTAAGCAAAGAAAAACCCAACCCTCCCAATGGAAATATGTTGGTGCTGCTGCAGTGGAGTTCTTCAATGTTACTAAATAAGTTGCGTACCGGTGCGGCAAAGCGGGTGGGCACAGAAATAATATTCTTTGAAGCAGGAGAGCAACAGAAGAAAAGTGGGTAAGTTGGTAGTGAGGAGGAAGGATGGAATCCAAATTCCGAAATGCTCGGGTCAGACAGCCGACTGGCGTTACCCGCGTTTCCAAATTTGTTCTCGAGCATGAATGTTGAAAATTTAATCTTTCCCTCCATCCGGACGTCCCCTGGCGGGAGTTGCCGGTGATCCCGGTGACACCTTCTTACTGCAGTTTTCCCAGAGCCACAGCCAGCACAGCACCCTGCCCTGCAGGAAGGGGCGGGCACAAATAGCAAACAAAAACAGAACGGACCGACATGAGAGTCGGAATATATTCCTCATCCGGGTTGAGCCGCCCGGGCGAGGACGAACGCTACCAGAGGACATCAAACGAGTTTCGGGAAAGCCCGCCGACGGAACCGAAATGAAACGGCAACGAAACAGTGGCCATAATATGTCATGGGCACGTCGTCGGCGTCGTCGTCGTCCGGTGGGATGCAAATGCGAGATGAAACAATCTAAACTTCTGAGGCAGCTTCTGCAGCGCTCTCGTTGCTGTTGAAGGAGTAGCATTTCTTTTCCATTTTCCCACACATTCCGGGGTGGTTGTGTGAACTATAAATAACGCCAAGAGAAAGATATCGTTCTGCAAGCACCACTCCAGATGCTTTTACCGAAGAGCTTCACCAAAATCAATATTTTCCAGATAATTTGTGATGATTGTTTTAAACTCCGTGACGAGCATACGAGTGTGTATTCGAACCCGGCAATGATGAGCGCACGTAATTCTATTAGGGCATTTTTCTCACAATGTTTTGAAACATTTCCCCATCGGAAGAAACATGTACAATCTCGCTTACCGTCTTTTGAAACACAATCGAATGAAAATAGTTGATTTCCAAAGAAATGAAATAAAATTGGAAGCTATCCTCCCTATTCCTATCACATGTGCTCGAAAAGGATATCATGGTACCGTCGGGCACTTCTCACGCCTCCTTTAGGGAGCGATGGACGATAGAGGTTGAACGAAATGCTCAAATAACTGATAAATAATGACGCATGCATGAACACTAACGAAAAAATGTCTAGGTTAAAGAACTCTGATGGAAAAAGCTAATGAATTTGTCTTAAGCTTAAAGAGTGCGAAAACATGAGAAAAACAAAAGCGTACAAACATATCACTGGAGAACAAAGGGTGTTTCCAGTAAATGCCCTAACAAAAAAAAAAAAAAAGAACCAAACAAAAGCCAAGCATGAAAGCTTACTAAATCGGTGCCAAAACGCTGGTGCTTGCTTTTTGTCTTTAGGTGTCCCCTCGCCGCGCGCGTGACGGGACTGGTGAGTAACATAAGAAGCGCACATAAAAGCAAGCGCCCTAATGGAGCATATCCCGCCGTCCGAGTGGTATTGACACTCTTCTCTTCGGCGTAATCGAACCTAGTCGCAGTCATTTCGGTTTCCACGTTACCTTTTTCCAGTGGCGCCTTTTTGTATTTCTCCAGCCGCTTGACGGCGATGGCCTCCAGCCGCACCCGGGCCGCCGGATACTCCTTCAGCACGTCCCACATGTCCTTTTTGCTCAGCACGAATAGATCGCTGTAGCCGACCGAGCGGACGCTCGCCGTTCGCCGGTTTCCTGCACGGTGCCGCCGCGGAGGGTTCGAACGCGTGCCGGGGTCGGGTTTCCAAGGCGATCCGGGCGGTCATTTTTTACATTGTCCACCAGGGTGGGTGCGGGATGTGCGGGAGACACGAGGGTGCGAGGGCACGGGACAAAGGAACGGATGTGGATAGATGACGGGTAGGATGAGATTGTTCCGTCACGGTGGGCGCGACCGAAACCGTGCGTCGGAACGTTTCGGAACGCCACGGATCGGAATTTCGATCAAAAACCGGAGATTGGTGTTAATTCCGTACCGCATCCCGATGTCGAGTGTGGCATGGTTTTTCCGGGTCGGGGCATTCGAAGAGGTTTTTGTTTGTTGGTTTTTAAATATTTGTTTTGAGTCATGTGTTCCGCGAACAAGTGTTTGGCCACGTATGTGTTTGTGTGTGTATGTTGTTGGTTGTGTAGTTCGTTCGAACCATTTGTACAGATGAGTTTCGAAGAGAGCGTGTGGGCGGTTTTTTCAATCATTTTTTGTTTGTTTCGTTGAGGGAGGTGGGCAAGAGAACAGAAACAAAATAATCCGATTAGTTCACGAACAACATACGCGTCCGAGTTTGTACATATGAATGTTGCTTTTCGAAATGTGGATAAATATAGAAATTTACTTAGATGGTAATATGTGAGCAGGATCAAAAGGAAAATATAAGAAACAGAGAATGATACAGACAGAAAAATTTTGAGACATAGAGAGATAGCGAGGGAGAAAGTGGTACTGATTGAAAAGAGTGTGAGA
>JAOEFI010000006.1:27648981-27660284 GCA_034621735.1 Anopheles plumbeus
CCCTACATAGCCTGGCCTGCTCGTCCTCCAGGACACGATTATCCTAGCCTGTGCACGCTGCAAGCACGCCTCTACCATAGCGCGTGTTGTGCGCTCGAAAGGATACTCAATGACGTGAGAACGGGCTTTTGTTTCATCCACAAGGCACCTACCAACCGACGACACTGATCGTCGTCCCGACAAAACACAAACCGAGGGGCTCGTACTGTCGAAAAAGGATGTACGCGCCCGAACGTACATCCGCACACATACACACACACACTCATCCGACGTCACAGTGTAAGAATTGAGTAGCGAGCGCAAGCCCGGTTGCAGGAGCATGCAGGAGTTGGGTGGTGTTTGATGACGTAGTTCCAGTGTGGAAATGGAAGAGAATCGAATCGAAGGATGGGGAAGGATGTGAGTGGCAAGTGGAAGGCGGGGGAGGGGGGGGGGCTAGTTTTTAGCGCTAAGGGATCATGAGGTTGACGCCTGGTTTCGGGTGCAAATGCAACAGAGTGCTTATCATCATCCGGACAGCATCCTTCGCTTCTCGATGTTGCGTTAGTTATCGTATGCAAAAAGCGCCGTGCCACACGGAAGCAGCGCACACACGGGTGTTGGTAATGGTATCAACTCTAATTGGGACAATACTAGCACTCCATTAGTGTGTTAGTGGAGGGGTTTTGTAGTCGTAGCAGGACTGGTGAAACATTTCGCCTCGAGCCATCGAATTGCAGACCAGCTGGGCCGATGCATGCCGTTGCATCCCGCGTGTCCCTTCATCTAGCATTGGGAAAGGACGAACTAGATTCTCTCATCTTCCTGCTCCTATATCCAGCTACTTCGCTCTCTGCGGATAGTATTTGTACAGTACAACCCAAAGCCATATGCCACGTCAATCCCTTTTCATCTTTTCCACAGTTTTTGCTCCTGTTCCAGTGCTCAACTCCAACCTGTTCCTTTCCCAACAATGCTCGAACAACTGCCACCTTACCCCAACCCTCACCATTGCTTCCGTCCCTCTCTGACGTATCTTTGTTTTTTTTCTGGAAATGTTAGCAAAAGGCTACTGCTCCTACTAACGGCTGATTCCTCCGCGGCTGTGTCGTGTTTCCAGCGTGTACATAACCTACTTTCGGACTCGTCAATACATACACAACTCGTGCACCCTACAGGCGCATATAAACAAAGCCTACCCTGTTTCCTTCCAACCATCCCGCTCGCCCCGCTCCACCGTTTGGACGGGGGAAAGGCGACCTCCAGAAAAAAAGGGCCAGTCTCTGCGGTGTGTTGCTAAAAATAGACTCAGGAAGTTCTCTCTGCTCCCGACTGCCGCATCGAAACGGTCGATAAACTCTGAGTGTGTTTGTGTGTGCGTCTGCTATTCCCTTTTTGCCGAATGGGCAAGATGAAGGGCAGTGGCCTGGAGTTTCCCACAGTCTGTCTAAAAATAGCCTACATCCCGTACTCGCTTGCCAAAGTCCGGGGAATCGAATCCGGGGAATCGCTGGAAACGGGACCGGGAAAGTTTCGGGGAATTGGGTTTTTCCGAGCACGCGTTTTCATGCCGCGCCCGGGAACGGAGGGCTCCCGGGCATCGATGAGCCGAGATGAATGCGGAACGAAAACTGAAGGACGCTTCGCAATCCACGGCCCGACGGTGTGGAAAAGAACAGCCACGACGTTGAGAAGTGAAAAAGCCAGTGGGCTTCGGCGGAAACAGAGAGACAACAACTCTGCGGGCCGTTTCAACGTTTACTTGCTTTTATTTATTTTTCGAATCTATTCTCAATTCGTTGCCTTCTCTCTTTCGGCAATTTGATTTTGTCGAGTTTTTCCGTTCTTACTTTGTTTATGTTTCAGTTATGGCTTTTAGGATTTCAGCCGGCACGGGATTGGAAATGATGGAACGGAACTGTGGCGAACCTCGGTGTCCTCGCTTTGCTTAAAACGTTTCGAACGTTTCCTTTTTTTTTTTGTTAAATACCAATTCTACTCTCAGCTCAAAGAAAGGGAAATTACGTCCCAAGCCTGCTTATCAATCAAGGAGCTTGATTGCATGTTTCTTGGGGTCTATTGAAACAAAAAAATGGTCAATTTGGTTTATTATTTATAGAACGGAATCTTAGATGATGAAATCGGCCCATAATGGCAAAAAGGCAAATGCCAACCAAGGTGTAATTCGAAGCACGACAAACAGGAACAACTTTATCACAGTATTACAGATGAGAAAACCGAATGAAAAATAATTCTGTTCTCAAAACGGGAACCTGTACTTGATTTTCTTTTACCACAGAAACAATGTTGCACTGAAGTCCGAGAATAGAAATCTCAGCTGCTTAAATTCAACCATATTGTTTGAAACATCTATGATTATGAATGAATTAAAATGGACCCACTGTTTTTTCTACCAAATTTCCCGGCGGGAGGCAGCGCAGAAAGTCCGGTGGTCCTAACGTTTTAATAATAATTCAACAGCCTGGGTGTTTGAGTCGGTGTCATTCTAGAAGTTTACTTTTAAAACATAAACAAATGGCTTCGTGTTGCCGCTTGCGCTCGGTGCCCAAATCATGCCAGCCATCAACCATTGGACCTTCAGTTCGGGCGCCCCAGAAACGGGGCCGAGAAGCACCCATCCGCTTTCCCGTATAATAACGGGGCGCATAATAATTTCTTCCCTCCTCCTCGGACCGGCCCGTGGAGGACTCCAGGGGAGAAACAAGCAGACGAATGTGTTTTTCACACGACAGCTTCACTCCACCAATCGCCATCCTTCCCGTCGGCCGGAGGAACTGAATCTCATGCCCAGTGTGCCCCATGAACCAACACCCCTCCCATCCCGCTCCGCCACGTTTTGCTCTACTTTAATTTTTCCTTCTGGGCAAGTTTTTTTTTTCTCTTTAGGCCTGCCTTCCGTCTTTGCGCCGTTTGCTTCCTCCTACTGTTTGTTACTTCACCACATCCGCTTCCGTTTCGAGTTTGGTGCAGATATTTTTCCTCCCGGTTTCTCTTTTTCCATTTCTCTGCCGAACGACGGTACACCAACCCCCACGGGGAACACCCATCCCCCGGGTCGCCAGGAAGTGATAGAGGATGAAAAGTTGAAAGATTGTCAGAATCCACTTCTTGCGGCACTTTTCGTCACATCATCAGCCGACTCCGCTGCGCAGGTTCGGGAGGGGAAGAAGAAAAGGACGTGTGGCTGTTTTCCTGTGCATTTTTCCTCGGACGGCTCCTGTGCAGTATTCCCCGAACGACGTAGGACGACTTCTTGCTCACGTGGTCTTGCCCATTCTTGACACTAATGGCCCACCTCCTGTTGGAGTTCCTGCGAGTGAGCCCTCGCACAGCTACTAAATAGCTGTTTCGCCAAACACCGTTTTATGTGTAGCCACTTGTAAATGATGCGCTAACGCATACACCATCCAATCAACTGCCTGGAAGAAGGACTGCACTGGAATGCTGCAGAGCCGAGTAACGTGCCTAACGTTCGTAATTCGGCGAAGTCATTTTCTCGCATTTTTTTTTCTCTAGGAAACGACTTTTTTTATATTTACACTACTTCATCGTGCGGCCTTTCCACGGCTTCCTTCTCGTCACGTAGCGGAAACGGACGGAAGGCAACCATCCGCCTTCGGTGGGCCGAACGAGGGATGGTTGGAAACGCAGAAAATGACGGGAAGCGGAAGCTCGTTAGGTTGTTATGCTACGTTCCGTTTTGTGGGCCTCTAAAATGGGATACTATTGATGTCGCAATGCATTCCCCCTGTGCATGAGAAGGAAGCTGGGGGGGTTCTAGGGAAAGTTATCTTACCTCCGAAACGAGGTAGGCTTTGGGTTAGTGAGTTGTTTTCTAAAACGTTATTGGAAAACGGAACAACTCGGTAAGAGATAATTCTGAACTTAATTCTAGCATGAAGTACCAGGCGCCTCCATATGCTGAATTCCACAAAACCAACTTCCTTCGGTACTAAGACATAAAATGTACCGTTTGGATTAAATGTAAGCTGCACTTAAATGCTTCCTAGATTTCGGGTTCCGTTCTTTACTCCACAAAACCGATACAGCATACATTCTACCGTCTCTCAAAGTGAGAAACCTAATACCGCACTCGGGTCGCGCTGAGTCATAAAAAGCAACAGTAGCATCACTTAAGCCTTTTTCCAGCGTTCAGTGGCGCTATTTCCAGTCAGAATGTCACAATGTCTCGAGAGACATTTTTCGTTGAGTGGGATCGTCTACAGAACGCCTCCTTGTCCCCGTTTTATTCTATTTCCTTCGCCCGGCCGATGATTCAGCAGGAAAAATAGGTTCAAGTGCGGCTGCTGTATGCTCGAAGGCACTCGCCTACGGAACCCCCCGGTACAACGGTGACCCGCTTCTCGCCTGGGCCATGTATCATTAGTTACTGTGCGAATCGTTCAAGATAGATTGTCCGTATTGCAAAGTCATGTTGTGTCAGTCATTGTCAACCATCCATCTTAACCCCAAATCGTTTGAATCTCACCGGGACTTTTTCTTCGCCGTTCGCCGCCTGTCTTGCTGTTGTTTGTTGATATCGAGTGGAATGAAAATGTGTCACCGTGTGTCGCGGAGCCGCGTTTTGAATAGAACCCTTTTGAAGACTCCGAAAGGAGGCTTTTTAGCTCTTAGCTTTGTTGGCGCGCAGGTCACTTCTAATAAGCTGAAGATGCTCCAACTGGGATGATAAACCGAATCAGTTTTTATCGCTCCCGAATGCCTCCGGGGAAGTGTTTTGATGAAACGACTTCTGAACAAAAAAGTCATGATAATTAGGTCATCCTGAGGGCAACGGTGGAATACCGGCTTGATCCGGTCCCTATCATGACCTTTAGTTGTTTCCCTTCATCCGGAATGAAGCGGTTCTTTTTTGTGAAACAAGTGTTTTCCTGCATGATTAAACACAGTCCTCGAAGCGGAGCTCCTATCAAACTTGTCATAACCTTCAGGAATAATTTTGTTTTTTTATGGCGGCAATTTTTTTCCATAAATAATCTCTTCAATTGTGCACCTACCCGCAATCAGACCCCCAATTAACAATTACGCAAGTCAATCGGTAGACTTTATATGAGTTCCCTCACTCATGCTCTCGTTGCAGATTTACAGCGTATTTGAGAGGTAAAATGGAAACCGGAAAAGCGACAGGAAGATGCTGGAGGTTTTTTTCTCTCTTCCTAATAGCCCTAATAAAAGATAGATCAGACAAGAGATCGCGATACGAACGCTTGTGTCGGGAGTATGGCGAAAGACAGAGAGAGAGAGAGATAGAGAGAAAGAGAGAGAAGGAAAAAACCCTCAACAAAAACGGCCCCATCGCTAAAAGGCATTTATGACAAATGACTGGGGGCCGGGAAAGAAAATGAATGGTTTCCGAGCTCGTTTGAAGTGACATTTGTTACTTGTCCAAAAGCGGGGTTTTGCTCCTCCTGCGCACAACACGGCATTTTTAGCATTACTTATTCCGAGCATACACATCCAGAACATGTACCCTCCGCCCGCCGACATTATGTTTCGTCCATGATTTTACTTGGGTAGGGATCATCATCATCTACCAGGACGTGCGGTATGTCCACAAGGTATGTAGGACACCGATAGGGTGGTATCTTATCCAGGAGGATGATCCTTCAGAATTATCATCACAAAAAAATAAATAAGTATATGGAAAAAATATTTGAAAATCATCAAACACCCCCCGGAGGTTGCCGAACTACACTACAGTCTCTCGAAAGTCGCACGCGACTTGTAACTTTCCTCGAGAAAAGACCATCGACCGGAAGTCAAACCGCAGCTCGAAATGTTGCGACAAAATGAAACACATCGTGCGTCGAGTCCTCCCTCGTTTTTGCAAGGATGTTGCTCTACGCTTGTCGATACATATGTGATTTGGTGCCGTTTCGATGCTTTTCTTCCTTTTTCTCCGTCGAGCAGGCGGGAGTTTGTTTTTCTCGGTGGTTTAGCGGGGAGACATTGCGTGCATGTGTACATACATATATTATGTTGTCAATTTAACAGCTCTAGCACGATCACATCATTACTGTACCACGTTGTCGTCGTTATGAGTTACCCTCGGCCCTTCTGCGTGCGCCCTCCCGCGGAGGAGGGATTTGGTTTCAAAGCGCTGACTGAGATTTTTCCAGCATTTACACACACCCTTAGCAACTGCGGGAAGGTATACGGCGGGGGGAAGGCGAACAGTGGGGATACGCAGTGGAAATCACCACGCATTCGTCAAATTATGTTTAGCGGGAAATGCCTTCCGTGGCGACTTTTCTGCTGGTCCCCTCGTCCGAGTTGATAGAGTCACCTTATTTTGCACTTGACAGAATTGTTGGTGGCATTTTGCTATCTCTAATATTCCTTTTTTTTATTCACATTACATCATACGCAAACAGTGTAATGTACAAACAACCGACATTCTTGTGTTACTGATTTCCAACAGAAGCAAAAGGTCGTCGTTGTTGTTGAGTGATTTAATTGAATGTACAATTCGCTTGACGAAGCTGATTCTCAAGGAAACTTGATTCAAAAGAAATGTTCCTTCAGAAGCAAATATTCGAGATGAATATTGAATTTGTATCCATAGGCAAAGAAATTGTATCCTTGAAACATTGTTGTTCAGGTCATATTGAAACTGTTTGCTAATGATCAATCGATTTCTTGGAATTGATTTCACGATAAATGAATGTTTGAATGACGTTTGAATTATGTAAAAACGTCCACATTCAAAGAAAGACATCAACATTGCCGCGATTCAATCTTTCCTCGAAGTGAAGTGACGTGATCCGAATGCCTTTTGGGAGAAGTCAACAGGTCATAGCCGCTATCGCTATAAATACTGTTAAGTGACCTCCCACATGGGGAGAAAATGTAGCTGCGGGTCTCGCCAAGAAAGGAAAACCGTCCTTCGCTACGAAAAGCGACACCTGTTTTGACCATTTCCCACATCCACCCATACCTTCATCAAGTCGGGGACAGCACCTACGATGCTGCCAGGGGAAACCCTGGGTGTTTGAATAATTCATAACGATCACGCCGTCCCCTGCGTCAACGCTGGGTAATGCGCTTCATGTTCTTATGCGATTTGCAGAAACGGGAGCCGTTCCGGAACAACGTGTATTTTCAAACGTCCTGTTACCATGTAGACATTCGCAGTAGACATGGATACCGCCGTACATACTGAAGGATGTTCCCTGCTCCTTTGGAACACCATTAGCACACGGAGGGTGTTCGTGTCTTAAGAAAGTAGCTTTTGCTACCGCCCCTGCCAGCGCACCTGTCCGTGTGAACAGAGTGTTGGTTGTGTTAATGTTCATCGTAGTAGTCAAGCGGCTTCCTCTCACGGACCAGACCATTGGAATTATGTCATGTAACGAAACAAAAAATGACTTTTTGCAATAGATGGCTTACATGAAAGACTACACCGTTTGAGTGATATCCTTTTACCGTGAAAACGTGTTAGATCTTTCCGTGCTACGGAAAAAGTACTGGGAGAAAAATCGACCAGTTTTGCGCCGAAAAAAAAAACTCAGACAAATTATGGCCCAACCCGGAGCCACGGGGAACCATTGCGTCCTTTCCCGAAGGAGCCACGCTCCACAAATCAACAAATCATCCCAATCGACACTACGATGGTGGTGGTGGTGGTGAATAAATCATGCAAACTGTTCATTCGATCAACACGGGGAAAATCGGAGAACGAGCCACTCGTTCGGGGTCAAAGGTAAGGAAAGGGGAGGACGTACAAAGTGGCGTAACGAAAAAATATTGCCTCTCGCTGCGTCCAGGTTAGGGGCAGCTCACATGCGAAAGACATCATGCCACGGGATTGCTGAAAGGGTGTTCTAGAAAGATGAAAAAACAACATCCCTACAGGACCTCCAAGTGGCCGGTGTCAACCGTCAGTGGTAGAAGAATTTCCTTCCGGGTAGTACAACACCAAAAAACACTGGAGGATAGAATGGGCACAAGCAAAAAAAAAACAGCCTTGATTTGTTTACCGCAATCAATATCGAAATATCCTATCACAACATAATTTCACTCCCGCGGTAATTCAATCACACGAAAATGTCATCAAAATCAAAAATTGCATTGTGCTAGGTGGGTGAAAATTGGAAGGCGTTCGGCAACCCGATTGGCAACACTTCGGGCGAACGTTCTAGAAGGGAAGCGACGGTGCCATATTCATGCCGGCTCATGTATGCTGACTATGCAAAGCCATCAACAAACTGCTGGAATCTTAGCTCCGCACATGTTCTGGAGCTTGGACTAGGAAAAAGCACCCACCGTCAGAAGGGTTCGACGTGTATCATCGTCTGCCACCCTTTTCTCCGAAGAGGAACATATTTTTCTTCGACGAGCGGGCGAACCGCTTTCGGAAAATCGCAGTAGTGGTGTGGCTGGCAGATCGATAAACAACTCACGGACGAGACGCACGGACTCACTCCGCACGCTATCGATATCCGATTGAGTGACTGGCGAGACGGTGTCGGGGTAGAAAAGGAACAGAACCACGCTCCCGACACCGAAAGCCGCAATCTTTCACCGATAAGCACTTCAACCAGAGTTCCGTCACTTCGCGTCGGCCACCTTGCCTGGAAAAACACATCTCAACGCTGGAGAACCCAAATCAACACTCATCGTGCCAATCACGGGCCGACCTGGTTGCCTCGCTCTGGCGAAGGGATCGAGTTGAAAGCTGATGTCGGTAGGGAGACGTGAAAATTTCCTTTTCACCTTCCACGACTCGCAAGCGGTCGCAAGGGAGGAATTGGGGGGAAAAAGCGAAAAGAGACAGAAGATTCGCTCAGGCTGTCTCGGTCCCTCGAATCCCCGGAACGAAACACGGACGCTCGGAGATAAGATTGCGAATGTTGTCTTCGAGCACACTTCGAGCCGGAAATTTATTTTTTGTCCACCCCCACCACATCTCCGTCTCCCACAGGCGGAAAAAGGGGGGGGGGGCGCTACTTCCGAGAAAAACCAACCGACGCCACGCGTCCTTCAGGAGGCGCCCCAAAATGGTTCGAGCGAGCGGTTTCGGCGCGTTGT
Organism: Anopheles plumbeus; assembly: GCA_034621735.1. NCBI lineage: Eukaryota > Metazoa > Arthropoda > Insecta > Diptera > Culicidae > Anopheles > Anopheles plumbeus. The sequence continues at coordinate 27,658,033 of JAOEFI010000006.1, forward strand.
GCCGATGTCGTGAAAGGTGTTCCGAAATGAAAAGCGCGCCCCCCGGGGCCGGTGGTTCGGTCTTCGGCCGGGGGTGTGCACGGGGGAGAAAAAGAACCTACACAAATCTAATATGTAAATCCATAAAATATTAAGATTGTACAATAATTTTATTTGTGCCCTCGGTAACAACATTGCAACCGTCTCGGGATGGGATTTCTCTGCGGGCATCGCCACCGACACCGATGCTACGTCCCCGAACGCTTTGGGGAAGTGGTTCGAGCGCTAGTTCGTGGAAAAAGGATGCCGAGGATGCGGCAACGGGAGTGTCCTGGTAGTCCCGGTATGTGTTCGCCGGAACATCCGGAGAGGCCACAAGAACTATCTCCGAATGTCACCAGAGCAGCTGGGGTGAGGGCATGTCTTGGTAATTTGTTCGCTCGTCTAACCTTCCCCTAGCCACTTTTATAATGTCGTGCTACCACCGTTCTTTCACTTCTATCACTTTGCTGGCGGGCGGGATGGGTGGCGGAAGCGTCGTTCTACATTTACGTGATCAAATTTAATGGAGTCCCTGTGACGGGATCTACTCCACGATTCGGGGGAGGTTTTTTACGAGTCAAGGATTTATTTTAAGACGCCAAGGGGGCTCTCGGTTTTGCTCGTTCCTTTAAAGAAAAATATTGCCGGTCGCCACCAGAAAGAAACTTTGAATAAAACCCATCTTAAAGTACAATAACTAGTCTTTTTAGAGTGGCTTAATGGGGCAACATTTTGTACCAAAGTATTCGATCAGGAATAAAACAACATAGCAGCGAACCTGGTGCTATTAAGTCGTAACCAATTCAGAAAAAAATGTTTTATAATTGCAATCGCTTTGATTGGGAAAGCTTCCATTTCGCAACCTTTACTCTATTCAACCGTCGAGCAAAAAGTGACGCCAATGACAGGGCATCGAATTGGGAAAAAGTTTCAGCTCACTCCACCAATTGCATCCCCGTGGCATTTTCCAATTTGGCACATTTTATTGGCAAGGCACGTGGGCATATTCCGATGCTCCTGGCGCGCGTTTGTGATTGCATCACACGATAAACATCAGCCGGGCAGCAGCAAATTCTCATTTCCGCCGTTAGAACGGTCGGCGAGTCAGTAAAATCTGTATAAAACTAAAAACCCGGAACATTACTCCGCCAGCCAACGTAGGCGTAGTGAAGTAGTGCGCACGCAGCTGCATCGGAAGTTAATTTATTTTCATTCCAACCGGAGCTGCCGGTTTTGATCGTCCGATCTTCGGTGTGCCGGGTTATTTTAATGAATTATTATTCCACCGTGGGGTTGGGGGCGGAAAGGGCGTTTCCCCGGAAGGGAAGAAATTCGATGGGAAGATAATTTCCGTACCGGACGCCACTGTCGATGCAGTTGCCCCGGCACTCAGAACACTCGCGGAAGGACGCCAGGATCCGAAGCACGGTGGAATTAAATTCGATATTAAAATATACCAGCAGCACAAACGCAATAACCGGTCGACGGCAAGACGGCACTCGCTTTAAAGCGTTTTATGGATTTAAATCGTCATTTTATTAACTTAATTGAACGGTTCCGTTTCCACCGTCAGGGGGCAGGTATTGCGAATAATTCGAATAGAAAAACACATGGCAATAAAAACATCATTGCAAAATGTTCACATCGAAGCAGAGAAAACATGTTTATTCACCGAACTATTCGCTTTTGGCACTGGAAATACGCTTGTTGATTTCATTCTTGGCGCGCCATACAATCGCTGGCAAATGGCCAACATTCTAAACTGCTAACGTTCATGAAGTCGAGCCAAGACTCCCCAAAAAGAACTAATGTAGGGCAACAAACGGTGAGATATCGGAAACTGTAGAGGACTAAGCAACACAACTTCAAAATTATCTTTGACCTCAACAGCGGTCGGATGATTAATACCAACATTTTACCGAACAAGTCCACTTCTAGAATTGTACAACGCAATCAAAATGTGTTGAAAATGGTTGTAAATGGTCCGCAGCCTTAGGCTAGTCCTGTAACGGGCAAGCAGTTCGTTAGATCGTAAAAGATCAAGGAAACAATGGGAATTTAAAGCACTTCGCAAAGTGGGTCCTGTGACCAGGGTCCTTTTCGGTCAGTTGACACGTTGCTGTAAATAACGTTCATCGGCTAAGCATCGCGTCTGAGTTTATGGACAAATTTAACTAACAATTTTAGTGCTGCCTTTGACCACTACCGGCTCCCTTCTCCCCCCCCCCCCA
>JAOEFI010000006.1:27669145-27681132 GCA_034621735.1 Anopheles plumbeus
CCCCCCACGAGAACGGAGCTGGAGAAAGTACCAAAATAAAAGCGAAATGGAAACGCATACGATCCCTGCTGCTTCGACGTACGCTGAAGAGGATCATTGATGACTGTTGGAGATAAATTTTTATTTCATTGTTTATTCAAATTTATCTCTCCACTGCCAGTTCCGGTGGGTGGGACGGTTTCCGGGACGTCGGGAACGAAAAAAAGTATGCGACATCGAATTGCAAATGGCAGGACAACAAAGGTCCTTGTCAGCGATGGGAAGCGGAAAGCGGAGGCGGCCGGAGAAGGAGTGTTTAATTTGAACAACCATCATCCATCACGGGAATCGACTCGGTCCGTATTAGTTAGTTGCGTTTTCACAGTCGTATATATTTCGGTGCCGTCCCGGGGTTTTCTTTTTTTTTTACAACCTAATCGGGTCGGCTCGGGGAAACGGCAGACCAGCTGCTGTTCTGGGAATTGGGCAGTTTGATGAGCGCATTTATCGATGTCGCAGCGTTATCGTTGCTGTTATTCGATGGTAAATCACGGAAAAGCAATCTATTCCACCCCGCAAAGTGTTCCAGTTTTACTATCCAAATCTTTCGGAATAATAAATTGTAGTGGAACAAATGTTTGCATCCCATTTGTAGATTTGCATCTGGCAATCATTCTTGCAGCATAAATTCGTTCATTTGAAAATGTGTCTTTCCCATCCTCTAACATGTGAAATATTGGCCGAAAGCATAGCGTAGCGTTTCAAATGCTTCGTCGTCAATTTGGTAGTTTATATAAATAAGCCCCAAATTGAACATTCTGTTAAGGCACATAATTTACCCACATATTTTGAAACTGATTCTATTAACCTTCTCCGAACTAGCTCAGGGCTATGTTCCTCCCAGTCGCCATTTTGTTAACTTAATTAACTGGTTTTAATATTATTTGTGAAGCATCATAAAAAAACATGTTCATGTTTGCGGTAAACGCGCAAAATGGGGTAAACCCGCGGGCCATACCTAATCGAATCGAAACGGAAACCCAAAGCCCGAACATACCTTGAAACTCCTTCCGGGCCGCGCTGACCGAGGTGACGATGTTGGCCACGTGGCCGAGCACGGTCGCGAACAGCATCAGGCCGAACAGCAGCTGCGCGATGACGAACACGTACTCCGCCTTCGAGCGCGGCCGGGGCAGGTCGCCGATGGTGGTGAGGGCGAGCGTGCACCAGTAGTAGCTCTGCAGGTACTGCTTGACCACGTCCGCCGATTCCGAGTCGTGGAAGACCCAGTTCTTGGAGCCGAAACCGTTGTTCTTATAGATAATGTGGTACAGGCAGCCGTTCCAGTGGAATATGACCAGCAGGTAGTGTATCAGCGAGGTCGAGCGGAATAAATTCGGATAGTTCGTGTGCCGCTCGGTGCGATCCATGAAGGCCCAGAATCGATAAATCTTGACTAGCCTAAACGAGCGCAGGATCGAGTTGAACCCTATCGATAAATATAAAAAATCTAGCGGCAACAAACAAAGGCAGTCGATGTAGAACGTCGTCGAGTTCATGTAGTGCTGCCGCAGCTTGGTCGAGTCGGTCTGCAGCACGCCGTCCTCGAGGTAGCCGGTGCGAAAGTGGAACAGAATATCTACGAGGTATAAAAAATCCGAAAAGTAGTCTAGACAAAACCACACCACGATCGATTCGCCGTTGATCTCCTGGAACGCGAACCGGTAGATGATCACCCAGAAGTTGTAGAGGAAAGCCATCGACACCACCATCGACCAGTAGTAGCAGAGGCGGCCGGCCGGGTCGAACACGAACGACCACCGGCGCCCGTTCGACTTCCGGGACGTGGTCGAGCAGCCGGACCGGCGGCCGAACCTGTCGAGAGAAAGACGATCAATAAACATTAAACGGAAAATGGCCGGAAAATGGAACAAAATGAAAAAGAACGTGACTAGACGGTTTTAATATCCTTCCACTGCCGGTGGATGGTCTAATAGACAACAGCTTTTTCAATTCCTACACAGGTAATAACAGAGCCCAAATCAGCTGCTCGCAAAACGGGTGAAGGAGACAAAAAATAAAATGACGGCTCGATGCGGGTGTGAAGGGCCTAGCCCTGGAATCGAATTATCTCCATTATCATCGGCCATTGATTGATATAAATGGATGCTTCACCTCTCTACGTATAAAACATTGGTACACCACGATGGCGGAACGCAAATACGAAATGCTGAAAAATGAAACGATAATTATATGTTTACAGAACACTATGTACAATGTAGTTAGAAAAATGCTATTTTTAATGATCCGTTGAACCACAGTTGACATTATAGCCACATAGCCACACTTGAGATTATATTTTTTGATGCAAATAATGTGCATAGTCAACATGCTCTAATGATATTTTGTGGTTTAATAATGAAATTTCTAGGAAAATAGAAACAAAGGATTTTAAATCACCTACACTTTGGTTGAACAACCAATACCAATTAAAGAGCGAAATCGGAAGCAACTCAATCCGAAAAACGGAGAAGGATGGGACACCTACATGTATCGATCGGCGCCGTTGCAGGTGCTGCCGGTACCGCACGGGGCGGCCAGGTGGTTGGTGGAGGCGCGGGTGGCGCACGGTCCCATCGCGTTCGCGTTCGATTCGCGGGGCCCGGTGCGGCTCCAGGAACCCAGCAGGGGCTGATCGCCCGCTTTCAGCTTGCTCCGCTCGCGCTTCCTGTCCTTCCGGGACAGATCCATCTCGGAGGTGGTGGCGGATACATGGGTGTGCAGGGGCCGGGAGGTGCCGGTGGCCGAAAGGCTGTCACGTGACGAGAAGAATCCTTGCTGCGATATGCTCTGGCCCAGCTGGGGGCCGGACATGCCTAGCTTGGAACTGACGATATCTGCAAAGTTCAGCGGGAAAAAGAAAACAACGCACAAACGAAAACGAACAAGAAACGTGAAAGTTAATGCGAGTCTCCCAGAAAAGTACAAAGTTCAAACACCGCCCAAAAAGAGAAAGAGCGAGAGGGGAAAAGGGGGAGAGGGAGAAAGAGAAAGTGTGTGTGTGTGTGTGTGTATGGTGAAGGCAGGGGGTTTTACAAGGATACTTTGCAGGAGCGCAAATCGCAAAGATACGGCGAAACAAAGAGTGAAAGTAAAAGTCTGCCCGTTAAGTGTGTCATAAAATCAACATGGTCGTAAAAAGTTAGGGTTAACTTTTTTCTCATACGTGACAAGGGCGGTGACGCTTTGTTGTTACTAGAAGCAGTATCCCGCGCCTTTGTGGTACATGCCTGCCTGTGTGCGTCGGAACAGTCAGAGGGAAAAAGTTATCGTTCGTTCTACCCCATCGTATCGTCCTTTTTCTGATACGAAGAATACATTTACGGAAAGTACAACATGGTTCAACATTGTTTTCCACAAGGACGCTAGCTGTTTCGATTTTTCGGAATTGCATATAATTTTAAGGGAATCACCAACAGTGAGAAAACATGTGTGATCAACGATGCTGATTGCGATGATCTATTCAATCTCACTCTCAATCTATATAAAATTTATCAAATCAAAGTGTCACCAAAAACCTCCCTTGCGGAAACCGCCTACCAATAAAACACCCCGATAGTAATGCGACCCCGCTGACCATGCGAGAACACTTGCAGGCAACGTCAAGGGCTCGGATGGACGGACGTAAAATTTATAGCTATTGGAAATAGGTGACGCGTGCTTATCTTTTTACGCTACACCAAAACAAAGGATCAGAAGGAGGAAAATTATTGGGCGTTTTCTTCTCCTGGGAGTAGCTTCATTTTACCCCTTTTTTGTGTTTGCGAGCTTGAGGTGTCGCGCTGTGGACGCTGCAACCTGTGCGTGTACGCCATGGTGACTTCTTCATAGCTCATCATTAACGTCCCACCGATGGACTAAAGTAAGGGACGCCGGTTTTACGAGCGTCCCAGATCCGACATCGAGGGACACATCACCTGTCTGAGGCGGTGCTTCTTTGTTCTTATTTGCACCTGTTTACGCAAAGTGTCAAGAGTACTGCGCGAAGCAGGAGAGTGCCCTTTACCATAAACAAAATCAGTCCATTTATAAGTATATAGTGGTTTGGTTGTTTTCTTTTCTTTTTCGCAGCTTCTACGCGGAAATCCATTGACCTGGACCTCACTGAAGACGGTGTAATTTTACGAGTCAGTACGAGAGAGCTCCAAATAGGATTTGGTTGCTTTTGATGGTGTACTTTACACCCTCGATACTTCGTTACTGCTTGACTTTTACAGCCACGAGTCCAACACACACACACGCAACACCAACGAAGCCAGAAAAGGACGCCTTTCCGGAGGGCGCGGTAAATTTAATGCACTCGAAATATTTCACCTCCAGCGAAAATTGCGCTGAAAAGCGGAAGCAAAAATGTGCGGTAATGTCCATCATGGGATAATGTTTCACTGGCGTACGGACGAAGGTATTTTGCCGGAGCCAGCTGGCTAATTTAGCTCTCAGCTATACAGCTCGATGAGATTCCAAAGATTTATCAAGAAATCTGCACCTTGCAGGTCTAGCAAAATGTGATTTTAAGTAAAGGAAAGGCGGCATTGTTTCATCTACAATCAAGGTTTACAGTAAAGATACGGCCAAAGATTAGCAATAATGAAAGAACAAAGGTGACCGTTCCTAATGGCAAACATAATGCCACCTTTTAGTTATACACAAAAAGAGAACAGCACTTTTTGAATAAATATTCTTCACTTTTCATTGCAAACACTTCATTTCAGGCATACACACAAGGACTTATACTGCATTGCTGTGGAAATGCCACTTATGTTTGGGCCATAAATAAGAAACCGTTTGCAATCAAACTCAAATCCCCATCGTTCCTGCATCGAAGCTTCGCACCGATATCAATCGATTGAAAATTAAGACGAAAATTTATAACGTCACAGTTCTCCCGGCCGTCAATGGCGTCCTGTATTTTTCATTCGTTGGAAAATTGAATGAAAAATAACGGAAAACACACGCACCGTACGGTTCGGCAAGGCAAGGATCTCAAAGTACACCTAATGATACGCGGCCTGCGCCTGCATACGGAAGATAACGTTTATTGAACGACGAGGCATAGCGGTAAGCATGATAATGTATTCCAATTTATCATTCGTGATGGGTCGCCTAGCCTAGGAGTTGCGGTTGGTTCCGATTCTCCTGCCGATGACGCTGCCGGGCCCGAGACCGAGACGGAGTTCGCGGTCCCGCGGGGAGGCAACCCTAATGTGTCAGGTTGGGCCCGATTGCTGCTGAAGCGTTGCCATGCACAGAAAACAACAACGAGGCCACACCGGGCGGGGAGCGTACGGCGGGGGAAAGGGGGCCGACGCCAACGACAGGACACACACGTGGAAAGATGGTTACGATGGTGGTGACGGTAACGATCTGTGTATGTGCTTGTACTGACAGGGAGTCAACCGAGACAGAAGCCATCGGAATGCCCTGTGGCAGGGCAGCGCCGGGAAGGACCGGGAGCGTGGAAAGCGGCAACGTTAAAGCATTTCCCCGCTTTCAAGATATGAACTAAATGGAGGCGTTATGGTAATGCTTCATGAGCTCAGCAACCAAGGAATAGGGGGAAGTTGAAAGGGTTTGTAGATAAATGTGTGTTTACGATTTGAACGAAAAAAAAAACCATTAAAAATCATTCCAGGGTGACATCAACTGGGTGACATATAGTACATCACATTTTCCCGTGGTACGCACTTCCAAGGGTTCAGGGTGAGAGCGTGAACACTCCCAGCACCGCTCCCTGATTTCCCAGAGGTTAATTAATCGTGCTGCTGGGTAAATGTGTTATGTAGAGAGGTGGTCAAAAATAGCCTCCACAAACGCGACGACATCCACTGGGCCAGCGACTGGGCCGACAGAGTGGAGGCGGGGCGACCAACGACAAACATAAAGGTGACCGGGAGGGGGCCAGCTAGCGTGCAAGGGGGGAACGGAACCGGCGGCAACCAGCCGAAGCTTACCCATGAGACTTTGACGGCTCACAGAGTTTCGGTTGTGGTCCGCGGACGATTGAATGGTATTGAAATCGGATCCGACGGCTTCGAGCGGCGGCGGCGCCAGATGCATTATTGCCGCATCCGTACCGTTGAGAGAGTGCGAGTGATGTCTTGACAATTTCGCGCTGTCAAAACTAGCATTCCCGTCATCATCTAGAATGGGAAAGAAGAAACATGAGAGAGAAACAGTGGGAAAGCGGTGCGCTTCACGGGTTTTTGCTAATTTTGTTGCGAGCGACAGAGGGCGACGTGATACACGTGATGGGTGTGTGTGTGTGTGTGTGCTGTGCACGACCCTCCCCCGCGAAGGGGAAGTGTTTGTGGGATGATCGTTTTTGTTTTGGTGGCGAGAACTGATGAGACGATCGGTCGGCGGAGTGCGGTGCAGCGAGATGAGAGATGGAGTAAAATGCTTAATACTCAAAACATGATATGAATGCTCAAGTGTGTATGGTTTTTCCGCCAATTTTCACTGCAAAGTTAAGACAAGCAACCAAGGTAAAAAGCACCCCATCTGCCAATGGAAACAATGGCCAAATGTATTCGGCCGAAGTAGGCGAGCCCAGAGAAATGTATAATTAGCCATTTGTAGAAGAAATAAAGAAACAACTTTCGGGGGCTAAAAATACAAAAATGCAAAAGAACGCTTCCCACCCAGCAAGACGGCAACGAGAATATTATTCCGAATGCTAATTGAGAAGTACAAACTTCGCTTTCATCCTCGACAAATGCCACCGGAAACGAATTGAGAAAGTGAAATTTGCGCCAAAAGTTCAGAGCCGTTCCTTTTGGTTTTCTTTTTTTGTTTCTTTGCAGTTTTTATTTGCCTTTTTGGAATACTTTTTTTGATCGCCCAAGACGAGGGAGGCGAGCCGAAGCTCACGCATTAATTGATCACGGTTTAGCGCTCGGAAGCCGTTCACGAAACTTTTCCGACCAAAGGCAACCAATGGCCAGAAAATTGTGCCTTTGGAAAACCAATTTACCGTAAAATTATTTATCGACCGTCTTCCTTTTTCTTTTAAATCACAGACAAATGTTCAACATGAGCTTAACGCAACCTTGATCGTTTTCATCATAAAGACCAATTTGTAGTGACCGTTTTCCCAACTTCATTATATATTAGATTTTATTATATTGAAACACAGACTGTGATGTTTAATGTATCAGCAACCTGTGTTCAATTCCATTGCACTCTGGGCTTAGCACAGACAATTACAAAATCGGGTTTCGTCTATCCATCAAAGTGTCAACAGTTTCCCTAACCGTTGGCCCAGTTTTTGGACTCACTCCCCCGTTCTGCTAAGGTCCCTATAAATAAGGACAATGTTTGGCTAAGACTTGGCCAGCTTCACTCGCCTAGAAGTGTCCTTGCGCAAAGGACACGATCCCGACCAGGGGACGGAGTTTTGGCGGAGATTGTGCCAAATAGCGCGTCCACGGAACGGCGACCATGCGCCCCCTTCTTTGTTTCCGTCAAACCGTCATCACAAGCAGCGACAGTTCCGTTCCCCTACGCTCCCATGCTCCCAGTGCTTCCCAATCCGTCCTTTCCGTAGGCGAACACGAGAGAGTGATGTGATGCTTCGCAAGTCTTATTCAATTTAAGTTCAGCTGCTACAATTTTCCGCCTTATGGGTCCCGTGCGGCGCGGTTGCGTCTTGCCCCCTGACCGGGGGTTTTCCCTACAGCGTACAGCGCAGAAATCGTGGTGGCCGTTCGGAGGCTCCTGCCGGCGAAAGTTCACGACGAGAAACTTTGAAGTGAAGCTTCACCCCAAACCACTGGACAAGGGGGGACGCGCGGCAAGGCGGAGGGAAATGATCCCCCAGCGGAGCGTTGAAAGCAGACCAATTATTAAAGTCAGCAGCTTTTGGAGCCCGGCTTGGCCCGCTTTGTGCTTCGTCATGACTGCTGGTCGGGGCGCCGGGAAGCCATCTTTGCATTCGGCTTTGTTTCGGGCGGAACGATAATGTCCAGAAACTCGCACAGGAGCGAAAGATGAGTGCAAGAGCAACTTCCCGTGCCAGTCAGCGGTTTCGTAATGGAAGTGGGTGTGTACACTACATTATAGCGATGGATTCATTAAACGCCGTAGGTACTTTACAGATATGGGAAATGGCAGGAATTAATTTACTTTTCGGTGCGCCCTGGGAAAAAGCTTTCAAAACAGTCATTATGGTTTTCGATCAAATATTTGCCGTAAATGCTCTTTAAAGCTGATGGTCAAATCGGGTATCCTTCTTAAAAAACGCTGTAGTAGCCCACATTCCCAAACACGGCACCCTTTTCGACACTTGACACATTCTCTGCATCGAAGCCGTTATGGAAATATGTACCGGGCGCCTCCATTTTAATATTCTGGTCGCGTCCTTCCTTCTTTGCCACCTTCATCGGGAAAATAAACGGATTTCCCTGTTGGAGCTTAAATGGAGTCTTACAAAAACTCACATTAGAACAAACAACCCACACATAATCTCAACACTTTGTTTACTGGAAAGTGTGCTTCTTAGAAAAGCAAACAACGTACCTCGTAGGTATGCTTCCTGCGTTTTGAAAATATTGGAAAAGAAAGGCTCCAATGCTTCTACGAATTTGGAACACGGGCGGAAATCTGGTGGTTTTTTTTTTCTCGGCAACCAAGACCCCTGCAACGGGAAGCGGAAGCAGAGTTTATCCACAAAAATAACCACGGTTCTCCGTGCGTCTCCTGCGAGGAAGCGACTTCGAACATACAGCACTTCCGGGCGTTACGTTGTGGGCGTGAGCTGTCGGAACGGTAGGGCCACACGTCGAACAGTTCCCTCCTGTTACTATGCTTCCATAATGGAACCGGGGAAACCCTAGGACAGCATCCTACAATTACAGGGCCCACGCCAAGAAGAAAAAAATTGAAACAAAATAAATGCGAACCACAACCTATCAGCGTAGGAGAAGGTCCCGATCAAAATCAGTCCGTCACCAACACACACACACACACACATCGACACCCCGTGGCGAGACAAAGGGATACCGCCGACGCTAAATAAAAGACGTGCCGAGTTAATGAATGACTCCTTCCCCGCACCTGCTTCCGATGGGTTCGGAACGGCCAAAGCGCTGTTGTGGGAAAACCCGGAGGGCGCACCACCTCTTCCGTTGTTTCGGATCGTACTCGAAAGAACAACTTCCGGTGAATATAGGGCTGCCACCCGCTACCTTTGATCGTCGGGAGGATTCGAAACGATAAGGCTATTGTGTAGCCAGAACTACCATCGCACACCTCAATATATGTCGCCAGGTTCCGTCCGGGCGTCAGGGAAAGAGAAAATGGAAATACCTACTTTCTCATACACAGCCGCCAGAGTGTGTGTGTAGGTATCGACGGAACGTCAATCTGTGTTACGGTTGGGGCGAAGGCAATAATGCGTACATTTTATGTTCTACCGGCGTCCAGGGCTTTTGATTAAAACTTCTCGCCGCGTGCACACGGGAATGGAATAACTTCCAAAAAGGTTTTCCCTCCCCCGCGAGGGATCTAAAACCTGTCACGGTGAGTGTATTTGGGTAAACCTTTGAGAGAGGGAATTGAGTGCAAATTTACGCCTCTCAACGACAGTCCGATCAACACGTCACAGGATGCGAGTGGATACTCGCTCAATGGGAAAGTTAAGCCTACTAGAAACTGTTCCAGCAGATTTGGGATACGGTTTGGTAATTGATTTTATATTAGGTGCTGGTGGAATAGACCCCCTGCAAATTCACACACGGAAATAGTGACAAACAGTCCTTGAAAGTCATCAACAAATGAACATTATATCTTTTTAAACTACAGGCATTTTGTTTTGGGTTTATAATAATTTGTTTTCCTTATTTGTTATTTAACACCCTCCAAACATTGCTTGTAACTGCTTCTGCCCATTTGCCCAAGATTGCGCTCTACTACTCAGAGGCACTCCTGCGCCCGGAAAATGTTATAATGTGAGGAATGTCAGGAACGATTTGATCCCTACGGCTTTTCCGTTTTCTGCGGGTTGTTCCCATTTGGCCGAGAAATTAAACCAACCCTGGCGCCTCCCGTTTTCCATCCAGATTTCCATTCCAGCTTCACGGAAAATAAAACTCCTCCTGCGTTCGTTGGCTAGCGAACAATGGGAAACCAGCAGTTCGTGCTAAGCAAAAAGAGACAAAGGAAACAACACCCGTACAACGATAGGGAATTATAATTTACACATCCTTCATCCTGTTCGTCCTCGGTGTGCGTCGCCATTGCTCAAAACGGAGAAAAAACAGTCTCATTTGAATACTAACAGATTTCGGAAGGCAAAAGGTTACCAATCCCAGCATAAGCATAAAGAAGGGTGGCAGGGGGTTGCGTTTTTTTTTTTTTTTTGTACCCAACATTGCCAGGAAATTTGTATTTCGTTGTTTTCTTCACGCGTCTGCAGCAGGGGACCAAAAGTGGCGATGAGACTCTTGCATAGTCCGAGTGCTCCCCGTTTTCCCCCGTCTCTCAGTGCTTTCTAATTATTCAAATGAGTTTTCACCTACCGCCGGCACAATTCACAAGCTGCCAGAAGCAGGAATGGAAATTTTATTCTCACTAAGATGGCGTTGTTTCGGTGTAGGGTTCCTGTTTTGTTGCCTAAAAAATGGCAAACACAAAGCCATTCATCAGCATCGGAACACTTCCAGATTAGCCATACCGTTTTCTTTTCGGCTTTCTATGGCTATGTGGGAAAACAAACCCCTTAAGTACGTGCTACAGCTTCTTGCAGCACGTTTCAGCTTCGAGCTGCACCTGCATATGTGCAGTGTAGTATCTATTCTTGTCCGAGCCTATCCGAGCATGTGTATCGTCAGTGTCGGGGTAGTTTTTGGCCAGCTGCACTCGCTGGCACATGTGTAACGAGACGATTAGCGTGTGCAAGCAAAATTGCAAATTGAATGATTTATGCTCGGCCCAGCCAAGGCCGGTTCGAGCTGGCGAACGGTTCGAACGTCCGAGAAAAGCGTCCCGGTATCACATTGCCGAACCATGAATAATAATTTCTTGCTGACGTTTCGACGTCCTGACGCCCGGTCATTCGGAAAGCTCTTATGTTGCATGCGGATTTGCCGAATTGCCAATCGGAACGTTGGGTCCGGGTTTTCCGGCGAAAGGGGGAAAAAGAACACAAAAATAAATAAATGAATAACCTTTGTCCCGTGCCTATCGTGTGTCGAGAGCTTGATCGATATTTTATGCAGGATCGATTGAATTCAATTTAGGTGATATGAGGTTTCCTTCTCTTTTTTTAGTCGGTTTGAGAGAACCGAAACAGTAAAGTTTGCGAGGAAAGCGATAAAATAGATTTGCATCCGAAGCGCGCGGAACAAAGTCACGAGTGATTGTCGTCTATGAAATTTAATTTAAAAAATAGCAAATGCAAAGTTTAGTTAACTGAAATAAAATCAAACGCGTCGCTGTGGTATATTGAATAACAGATCTTTTCAACAAAATACAATCTATGTTTGTTTTTCCTGAAGTTCAAAGTGTAATTTTTTTTTTCATAAGAACACAATGCTCTTCCCTGGCGCTTTCTTTCAAAGCTTCTTTAAAGTCATTCATGCATTTCGTACGTGTACATCTTAGACGAAATAAACGGGTTTTTTTCTCGATAAGAACATCCGTTACAAAAGTACATATTTGCCATACCAACTCTATACAATCGTTTTGTGTAATTTACACATCCTGTTGCATGAACTGTTGCATAACTAAAACCGTAAGGAAACAAAACTCCTCCGGACTGATAAGATCCGGTTGCTTTCTGTGTAGGCAGCGATCGCAAAACCGATCTATGCTCTGGCGAAGTGAGACTATCGGATAGCGCGTGGCAGCATTCAAACTTTGTACACAACAACGGAGCCTGCGTCGCGTCCCTTCACAGCACGACCGACACCATCACCCGGCTCATGGCCTGCCACAAAACCATTAAATCT
>JAOEFI010000006.1:27720301-27735596 GCA_034621735.1 Anopheles plumbeus
CGTGCGGCCACCTCCGGAAAACTCGTGGGAAGTGAACTTGTCCGATACTGTCAACCGTCGGGAATATACAGAGCCTCAAACCGTTTGAATGGGGTGCTGCGAGTCGTATGTTTGACAAAATAGCCGACAACACTAGTGTCATTGTAGTAGTTCTACACGCGGCAGTGCATTGTTCGAATGCAATCACCGTTGGTGTGTAAATTGATATTACGTGAATTTGACGCAAATCATGTGAATGGAATGTTCATTGTAGCAAAATGTAACCATCAATAACAGTGATATCACAAATGAGGGTTGTAACTTGAGAAACAACTTGTGAACACTTTACATGTTGAAATGTTGAAGGGTTTATTCTTTTGGGAACAGATTTTACGCAACAAACTACTACATTCTCACTATATCTATTTATTTCGCAGGTCAATCGTTCAACGTTCGAAATCCTATCTCAACACCTGGCCGCACTGTTACGATAAATCAATGTATCTAAAATGCTAAGCAAACTGGTATTGGAAAAGTTCCCTTCTCTTCACTTCCTCCCTGTCACAACCAGCCCTCCCCAAGTACTATGAAATAGAGCCAATGGACGGAGTCGAAAATGAATGGAAAACTGGCACCAGAACCAAAAGTGCTGCATCGGACACCTTCCGGTGGTGAATTGAAAAGTGAATATAAAGCGCGCGGTCAGCTAGGATTCCAATCGATTCCGTGAGTATTCTATCCAACCCGTATCTGCGTCTCTGGTTGTGGCATCCGACACGAAAGCCGGTATGCTTTTGGCCGGCTTGGGGGGAACGGGTTTCGTGCCAGGTCATTCGTAGCAATCAACCAGCCATGGGTTGTTCGTCTGGCGACCGGAACTATTTTGTCCGTTAATGAGCCATGGGATATCCCGTTTAGTCTTAATTACACTCCGGCCCGTGCGCGAAATTAATTGCGCACCGCTCGTTGCCACCGAATAGTGCGAGATACGAGTTCGCTTCGCCGAGGGACATTGTCCGGCGAACGTTTTTGGGGCGAAGATTTATCGATTCGCGACAATCGCACCCCAGGTACGGAGTTGAAATTACAAATCGAAAAGGATTCCAAATCAGCGTTCCAAATCCGGACCGCGGTTCGGTGGAGGCGGGTTCCATGACCCGCTCGGTCATTCACGCATTTGTTTGTCCACCGGAACCGCGATCAGGTGTTGAGCGAATCGATTTCCCCCTCCCTTCTCTTTCTGTCTCTCACACTCTGCCTCGCATAAAACAGGGCGGTGCTTCCGGTCCGAAGAGGTCCTATCGTTAGATTGACCATTGGCTGACCATGGCGCGCTCGGTGTCGCGGAACAGGTCTAATTAATTTATCATCATAAATCCATCCTTTCCGGACGTTGTAAAGGCGTGCAGGGGGCGATAAAAGGATTGCTGGAGTCCGCGGGTGGGCCGGGCGAGGATTTTATTACGCCGGTTGCAGTAGTTGCCGCTTGTCCAGCCAGACACGGTGGTTGATTTTGCATCGGCAGTCGTCCGAATGGAATCGTTACAAACGATCCTGAAATCTCACTAGGCACATGGTGGCGAAAGCCGTACAAGTTCGCCACTCACTCACTCACTCACAGGTCGCCATAAGGTCGAACACGCATTTCCAACCGCCGTCGGAGGTAGAAAAAGGACATTGAAATCAAATTTGCTTTTGCCTTCCTGAACTGATGCACGCTGCTCTAACAACCACCTCTTTTAATCAGCCACTAATCAGGCTGAATGAGCCTAGAGGAAAACAAATGGAAGCGAATAGAGGAAACATGCCAGTAGTAGCTGAATGAGAAATTAATAACGCATTGTCTAGTAAATCACTCAGATTCAGAATTCAATCGTTGAAAATTAAAGAACACTAGAAAGTTGTTTAAACAATTCTTTTTCACCCTCAGCTGTGAAATCTAATCATATTTATCCGGAACCAGCGTCTTCACTGAACCCCCAGTCTCCCAGGGTCTCTTATGTTCAATACATTTCCCCGTAGGCGATTACGTAAAGTGCATGAATGCGTGTTTCAAAGCCACTTTTCACTCTCCCTCATCCACACAACCACATCGCCATTTAGCCTTAGACTGTAAGGGAAACATTATCGTACATCGTCAAGTGCAACTTTATTTTTATAAGGGAAATTGTTTCCTTCGATGGGCCAGGACCATGGTGGCGATGCGTCGCCCATTTACATCCAAACTTTGCCCATGCAAACTAAAACGATGCTGGCCTGGATGTAGGCTGGAAGTATCCCCGTCCGTACGACTAGCGCACCATGTGGCACTTATCAAATGGGTGGAATTGGTTTTAAGTATTTGTGTGAAAGTTTTTGTCAATCTACTTTTTGTTAATTCAACATAGCGGCTGCTTTCAACGCCAAACCACCCTTTAGTCAATTCATTCGACAACTAATTTTGAAAAGTTTCCACGTTAGCTTGTCTCGAGCGCCGGGGAGGCACTACTCTCTCCAACTAGTATAAACGACTTTCAGTCGGTCTGCGCGACACCCGACCATCCAGTTGCTAACCATTCAAACGTTTTAAGTTTGGTTCATTAGCATACACAAAAGCAAACCAACCTCCCGGTTATACTAGTACGAGGGGATCGTAGACTGACGCCGTTAGCACTACCGTTAATGGTCATAAAATGAAACCGATTACCATGTTCTCGAGTTCTGTACCTTGCGTTGGAACAGCAGCCGATACCCACAGCCTGTACATGTCCCTGGAGAGTTTCTGGGATAGCGCTCCCGGATTAAGATGGGCAACAGCCTGAGCACTGGGCCAAATGGTGTGTAAGACCACGAGCAACTTTACGACACGGCGCGACACCAGCACGGCGCTTCTCCGCTCCCGCCAGATGATGGCAGGACAGCCTTTTCCCACGGAGGCTGGCGGTGGCTGCTCATCTGAGCGCTAATAAAATGATACATTGGATGCATAGGGAATGATGGTTGGAAAACTTTCGTCCATAAACGCGAGTACAGGGATCGTTTCGCTGATTGAATTATGTACCCCTGTCATTCGGTCCGCCATTAATACACACTCCGACCGAGGATGGGGTTGACCTAGTTTAGCCATTTATCCCAAACATCGGATGGATTATCATTCCATCAACGCGAGGCTCGCCATGCGGCCAGTTTACGACTGCGAGCGGTGCACAGTGACTCGCCTTCTAGTTTTCTAAGACCACTCGATCAGTTATCAGTATTGAATTTTAAGAGAATTGTTAAATGAAAATTCGTCAAGTCAATGCCTATTTCACCAAAAGATTTATTTCCATCCGAATTCAGAAAGGACATATGGGAACAAGTTTTTACTTTACCTTCAGTGCCCAAGTCGATATAATACACATTTTTCAACTACAATAAATAAGAGCAGTGGACGATTACAACTACAAATCATTACCGATGAGCAGTGGACGATTACGGACTGCAGCCGTATTCGTGCACTCGGTGATCAATTCATCAGTTTTCGTCCTACAGTGCTATTTCCGTTGCTTGATGATCGGAAAGTATCGGTGACAGGAGAAATCAAATTCGGGTGGCAGTTTCGACTGTCTGCTGTGGCCGCTGGCGAGCAGATTCATCATGACGAAGTTCATTTTGGCCACCTTCACAACGTCGGCCCACTGCGAAGAAAGGCAAGAGCGAAATAGAACATAAGAGATTGAACATCTATAGTGGCCAGCGACAAGAGCACGCACATCTTCGTCTGGATTTGGATACTTTTCGAGCAGTGTCCGCGCCTCATGAAAGTGCTTCGCTGCGGCCGCATACAGCTCCGTCGCGGGCGATTGAAGCATACACATTTTCATCGGCTTAAACTCCGAGTACGGCATCGGGGGCGGTGTCGAGAGTGTGGCGAACGGGGCGAAGCGATGCTCGAAGCGGACTTGCTCGTTGTCGAACATTGACAGGGGTTCCGGAATACGTTCCTCTTTAATGAAGCCAGCCAAGGCTTTGTAGTATCCGCCACACAGCGTTTGCATGGCGTGGTTGAAGATGATCTCCTTCACATCGTTTTTGCTCTTACGTTTTTTCGTCTTCGGTTTCTTCTGGTTACCGCCTTTGGTTGCCGCGACCTTCAAGTCGGCGATGTACTCCTGCTCGGCTAGGAACGTATCGGCCCGAGTCAGGGCTGATCCGATCCAGCAGAACAGATGCTGGTAGAGGTACCAGAATATGTACAGATATTCGTGCACACTGTACAACTCCAACTCGAGTCCGGCCAGTAGGTAGAAAGACATCGCCCTGAGGCAATGATAGAATACCCACGTACCGAAGCAGGCCAGATGTTGCCGGGAATTTTCGTTCTTCAGCGAGAGTGAGTGCAAGTACACGTCAACCCTCTCGGCCTCGTCCTGCAGGTGGGCAAAGTTCACCATTATCATTCCGAGTCGGTCCCGCTGGCGGGCGCGGTTATATCCACAGATCGCGAAAAGTGTACTGAACGTCGCCTCGTTGTACTCGAAGAAAAAATTTACACAATTGATTGCCTGTCAAATGAAGTTAAAAAAAACCGATGAAACATTACTTTTGTACAATTCTTAAACATTTCGCCGAAAAAAGAACTTACTACTGGATTGTTAAACAGCGGATTGTCAGGAAGTAGAACCGGTGGAGCAATGAATGCTTTGGCAGACTCCTTCAGAACCTCTGTCAGGGGTTTCACCCCAAATACCTTTCCGCGGGCAGGAAGGTATAGTGTCTGAGGTATGCTTCTGGACAGCAAACATGGACCAAATTTTTTGCTGAAGTCCATCAGGAAGTTCTGTATGAAAAATAAAAAGCAAATTGAAAGATAAACGAAATCTATTGAACACATGGAATGCTACGAAAGCCTACCAATGCCGCGTGAAAGTTGTTGCAGTTGACTATCTTACACGCGTGTTTAATACGCTGTATTAATTCCACCAAATACTGAATGCTCGATTGGCGATCCTTGATTTTGGTACTCCTGGGAAAGGTTGGTGGAAGCAGCCTTTGATTCACCATCATAGAAAATCCCATCGGATTAGGTGCATCAGCTAACGAAGCAGTAGCGTAACGAAAAAATAGTTTTGAAAAACAAAATTATACAAAGATCAATCTATACTCACATCCTTCCTCCGGTTGCGTGCCGAGATCGATTGTCTTCTCCATCGTCTGGGCGAGTTCTAATGCACCGTTCAACGTTTTAACGATATCTACCATCTCATTTTTAGTTGGTGAAACGCTTTGCTAAAATGAAAAGTGCTGAATTTGCTATCGTATCAATATAAGCTTTAGAATCTTACCACTGTAATCTCTTGGCCCATTTGCCACGTTGTACTTTGCTGAAAAAAAAGCATTCGAATATAGCACATATTTGAGACTTGTATTCGCTTGATCATACCTTCACCGGATACAGCGACACCAGACATTGCAAAAACAGTCTAGTGAACCGTATTCTAGTCAACAGAGCCTGAATGTCCTCCTTTTCACCTTCGTCTTCATTATCTTTGGCCTTCTTGATAAGATCTTCTTCTGCCATTTTCAGCATATTTAAAGCCTTGGCTTCCGTTACTTCTGAGCAGAGGTTGTGATCGAAAGTACCATGTTGGAAATCTTCCTCTTCAAAAACATGAGCCCTGTCGAAGCGGAGGCGAATATACACAGTTAATAATTTTAATTTACTCAATAGCTAGAAACGAGTTACCTGAGAGTGAAATTTCTTATCAAATTGATTATCTTCTGTATTGCAACGGAAAACGATTTCAACGTTTTACACTCGACGCGATTTGGCTTGTGCAGATAGAGACAGGTTAGCACGGTTTGCGCCATCGAATGCCCTTCCAACCATGAAACCGTACAAGAGTACACTGCATCAATGATACCAATGGATTCCTTCGGTTCCAGGTTCATCAGCTTCAACTGACCAGTCTGTTAAGCAGGAATAGAAAGTGGTTTGAAGCTGTTCGTAAGGAAATGTATCTCAATTGAAGTACCTCCACGGCTGTATCAAACGTTAAAGGCGTAGCTTCTCTGTTACAGCACATCCCAGCATCCATTTTTGGATCCATCATTTCTATAGCGGACATTGCCTCAAGCAATCCAAACATCGAGTCATGCACCAATTCCCCAAGGTTTAGATCTGCAAGCATGAAGAAAGTTCACTTACATTTGCGTCTGAGACTGTGGAAAAAATGAAGTACCTTACCTTTGACACAGTCGAAAAATTCGGTCGTGATGTTTGTCCATTCCTCGCTTGGCCCTGCTCCTGCCGGAGTGCTGCCTTCTTCGCCAGCGGACGTTGATTGAGGATTCATTTTGGAACTGCTAGTTACGCTGTGGAGTTGTAAAAACTCGGATATCAACAAACTTCACAATCTGTATATGGCGCGGTTTCTATTTACGTTAGATCCTGAATTTCGGACTCGGGCTGTTCCAACATCTTTAGTATGTCCGCAAAATTCACTGAAGAAGCAAAAGTGCGATTGTTATTGATGAAACTAAACCTTATTCTGACATTTGTTTTCTGTCAAAATAGTGTTGTAGACAAACCAGCACATCGGTAGAATATCTACACAACACCGACCACATTTTCAATCCTTCTAAAATGATTCTTCTATCAGCGCTTATAGCATATTTGTTAAGTATAATGGCAAACCCTCGGACCTATAAAATAATAATTTTCTGAGATATAAATAGCGAAAATTTTCGTTTTCAATATTCGAATGCACCTCAATAATTTAATGAACTGTGGTAGTACGTTGAATGTTTACGTTTTGATTGTCAGACGACAGCACGCACACATCGATGTGAGTCGTATGCGAGTTTGAAGTTTCGAATACGAAACGTAAACAAAACATTGCCGGTTGTGTGATAAAAAAATTAAGTGCACGAAAAATGGCATTCAAAACGAAATTCGTTCAAGATTTGTGTGCATCAAACATCGAAATTTATGAGGAAGTTATTCAATTTGTTCTGAACGATAAAGTTTTCTTTAGAAATGTTCGAAATTTGCGGAAATTCTCTCTCGAAGCTTTTGTGTACGTGTTGCTCATGAAACAGCGTGGCAAGCTGCCCAACTCCATTCTGGGCAACCAACTGGACGTGGAGGGTTTCATTGCTATAATTCACGAAAACCATCTACGATTACAATCCGATAGTGAAACACTCGGCTGGGTATTAAGTGCGCTTGCTCTGATAATTCTGGCCGAAAAAGATGTCGATATGATTCGAACGCAGCTGAATACAATAGTGAAGCGCTTTGAAACGGAGCTGAATGAACTGCCGTTGTACTACGATGTGCTAAGGACGCTTCTCATCGTAGCAAAAGAACGTCCGGAATTGTCTTCAATATTTGTTACTATGAATAGTGAAACTATGATCCGGAACCTGTCGTCGGAATCTAATGTTATGAAGATGAAGTCATTGGCATGTTTGCAAACGATGTTAGAATTCAACCCAAAACTATTCGACGCGTGGCTGTCGATTCTTCAAGATGCAAGACATATCGTTGAAAATAGAGCATTTATGCTACATCAGTTACTGGAAACTTTGCTGCGATTGGGGAATAAGAAAACGGAAATATTGCGGACCATACAATCCGATCACACTTGGCAAATCGTCATAGAAAGCCTCACTTCGAAAATTGCGGTATGCCGGAAGGAAGCCTTGGCCACCATGCAGCACGCTATCGGCTATGCGAAGCAGTGTGCACAAGATTTATATTGTAAATATTTCACCTGGTCCCAAGATAAGAATCAGGCGGAATTGCTCACCAACGCCTGGCAGTCGTTTGTCACGATAGCAGAAGCTTTAAACGAAACACAAACACATCTGATTCTCCCCGCATTCGAACTGATGGACAAAGTAACGCATCTGCATTCAACATGGAGAAACTTACTGCTGCGATTGATTTTGCTTCACGAAAATCCACGCGTTGTTCACTACGGCCTGCAGTACTTCCTAAAACATCGTTCCTTCGATTCAACTGAGATGATGCTTGAAAGTCAGTTTCTAGAAACATTCAATCGAACGACACTTTTCGACAACGTCCCGGAAATCATCTCCAGTTTAACACAATATTATGGAAAGCCAGAAGCGTTGGCATATCTAATGCATACTGTTCAGGACATCGGCTGGAATTCCGTGCCATACTATTGCATCGTGAAAGGGATCCACGATCTGGTTCTCTCGCTGAAAGCTGACGAAATTGAACGCTTCGTATCACTGGAAACTCTTACCAATAGTCTTAAAATATGTCAGGACATCAAGAACATTTCCCTTCGATATGTAACGATATTGTTGCTACTGAAAACTATCACTCGAACAGTGAACCGATGCCGAACGACCTACAAGTCAAACCAGCTGCTCGCTGTAGTAAACGAGATTGACCAGCTCTCACCAATGTTTCTGATGCAGCTGGAACGATTTAAGGATGAGTTTGGATTTACGTTTTGCGATGCTATAACGGAGGAAGCGTGTTTGTCGTACCTGCCTAAATTGCACGCAACTAACACGTTTTTCATCAAAGAGATACTGACCAGACGAATTTTTGATGCAAAGCCAAATGAGCAGAAGCACCTGCTCAGTACACTATCGCAATCCAATCTCGTCGTTTATTTGAACGTTTTGCATCAGCTTCCAGAACAACTTCGGGCAGCTTATTTGAAACATATTCCAGAAGTTAGTGCTCACGAGATGATGGAACTAAAGAATGTGATCCAGTCGAACGCACCAATCCCTCCTGCTTTATTATCTGTTCTTCGAGAAATTTCAAAACTTGTACGATCATCCTACGAAGATCCATCCCAATGCTGCGACGAATGGGAGGATATTATGTCTGACTTAAAACGCCTTGTTAGAGATCGTTTGATCTCATTCAATTACGCTCAATCCGTGGCAGTGGAAACCATTCAAATCGTACATATATTCGCAGTACACTCGAACGTGTTTTTAATTGCTCAGCAATTCTCCCAGTCGGTTTCCCTCAAGAAGCTCAAGGATAACTTCCGGCGCAATCCATCCACGGCTGCTTCGGTTGATCAGATTTACGCAATGATTTCGGAAATCTACTTATGCTACTGCCAAGGCTTATCTCCGATAGAGAGACGGGCGTTTGCTACTGAAGATGAGCGGTTGAAATTGATTAGTCTTATCGACGTTGGGAACATGGATGTGCTAATAAGGGTGATCGAGATACTTACGGAAACGGGAGAGTATTGCGACGACTCTCGCCTCGTTGTCGCTGATAGGTGCTATAAGGAGATTTTGAATTACCGTAAATCGGATCATTTTATGAAATTGATTCAAAAATTTATCATAATGTTGCTAAGACCCTACACAAAAATGACTGACGAATGCGATCTTGACTCGGTGGAGATCAACCCTAATGTAACCGACTACATTAAAATGTTCCTCGAACAAGCCAGCACCATTTACGGGTTGGCCAATATTGTTTTCGAGACCGTTTTCCAAATTCCCATTCCGGTTCTCTTCAACTGGACCGCCCTCGGTAAGCTGCTGTTGCAGGGGATAATTTTCGGCGATGTGCAAAAACGAGATCAAAGGTATGTTTGATATAACATTTCGCTTTATTATCGATTGAAGTACCAACATGTTCAATTTTTTTATCTTTTAGGACTGAAAACGATGTAATCGACCATTGTGGGCTAGATATAGCGTGAGTTGAAGAAATCGTCACAAAAATATGTGGGGGTATAATAACTATCGCTTGCTTCGTTATAGATTCAAACAACATCCCCGTTACTTTACCAAAGCAGATGCACGTGCCCGCGCGCTATGCATCCTGTTCTTGTACCGAATCGTTAAGGCAAATCACCCAGATGCTGTTCTGTTCGTACTGAAGCTGGAACGGATGTTGGTTGAGCGATTCAATCAAATTACGAAAACCAAGGAACGGTATTACACAGACTCAATCACTCATCGACAGAAGTTACGCATCGTGCAGGCTCTTTGCGTGGTACTCAAGCTCACCGGAACCAAACCATACCCTTTGCTGGAAGTTATGCTATATGAAACGAACCAACCGAACATCAACTATCTGATCGAGCTGATCGTGGCCGATAGTTCAATCGATACGCTCACTATCGCCAATTCGCTGCGAAACGAAAAGGTTAAGGTATCCGGCATACAGTCCGTGTTCGTTATACTTTGGTTGCGTTGCTGCCAGACAAACTCGCTCGACGAAAAATACATCTATCTGCTTCTGCCTTGGACCATGGCGCAGAATTTCTCCACTCGTCTGTACGCCCAGATAACGATCACGAAACTCATCTCGAAGTTTTCCCACCAACCTGTTGAAGATGGTCCTTTCAGGGAGATCTATGCCGCAGTCAACAGCTACCTGCGGCAGGGCAACGTGGAACGAAACATCGAGAAGTGTATGAAGGATTTCCGCTTCAATAGTGTGTTCGATTACGGAAATCTATTGACGATGGAAAACATATTCCACAACATACCAAAGGTGTCCATTGCGCCATCGGAGGACGTTGTAGAAACCTCGATTCTCAAAGAATGCCTCCAAACCCTGGGACTGAGTGAGAGTAACCTTGGGCAGGCGCTCCAGTTCGACGAACTCCAGTCTGAGAAACGGGAAAACCTCTTCCTAGCGCAGTCGGTTGGTGGAACCGATTTTGTTCAGCGAAAAATTGTACCGCTCAAAAGCTTGGAACCGAGTCAGGAGCTGCTGCTTGGGTTGCCCGAGAATCTGTGCCTCAAAAAGATGGTAAGGGTAGCGATGTTTATGGAGTATTTTAAACTCTAATTGCTTGCTCTTTTTTGTCGAAGGACTCCACGGAAGGGTTAATAGTTGTCGCGAGTCTAGTTAATCGTGCCCCAAATCTCGGTGGATTAGCCAGAACGAGTGAAATATTCGCGGTGAAGCAGTTCGTCATCAATTCTCTGCAAGATATCGATAATAAGGAATTTCAAGCTCTGAGGTAATTTACCGCCGCTGAAAGTATAAAAATGAGAAGGTGTCTGGCAGCTGTATTCAAATTTGGGGTTTCTCTACACCCACAGCATGACGGCGGAGAAGTGGTTGCACGTTGGTGAACTAAAAGCGCACAAGTTAGTTGAGTATCTTGAGGCGATGAAGAGCAGAGGATATGCGATCCTTGGCGCAGAGCAGACGACGGGTAGCAAACCGATTCAACAACTACAATTTCCTAAAAAGTGCATTCTTGTCCTAGGGTATGTCTTGCATATGCAGATTTCCATTAGATCCATTAGATCTCTCAGAACTATCAGATTGACGTATTTATGTTCGCTTTTATTTCGCAGACACGAGAAGAACGGCTTACCGGCGGAAATCATTCGACATCTCGATTTAATAGGCGAAATACCACAGTTTGGTGTTGTTCGTTCTCTGAATGTTCATGTTACTGGGGCCATTTTCATGTGGGAGTATGCGAAACAGCATCACGTTGTAAAGCTTGTCGATTAGGCTGATTGGTCTCTAAATATATTAGATTTTTACAATTTATAAACAAAAAACGTACAATATTATTTGATATTACTCCGAAATAGTAATTAACGAATAGGCATAAGTAACAAAAAAATGTTACAGGTGCATCAATTTTTGGGTGAACATAGGCATATCATACCTGTACAACATTTTAACATACCGGGCCTCCTAAGTTAGATCAACCCACAAACGAGAATGCAAATGAGCTTATCTCCGCACGGTTACCCACATTCAAACCGCGTTCCCATGCAAGCCCGTTTCACGAGCACACATTAGAACAGCGTTTGAAACGAATACTGCGACTTAGCTTAAGCTCACAAACACAACAATAAGCGGTCTCACGCTCAGTTCTCGATGGGAACAACTGGACGTAAACAACTTGCGTCGTTTGGCTTCGTTACCGGCGCCACTCCATTCTGAATTTAGTTATCTACCGAGTACGCTAGCGATAGGAAGTGTGAGAAAACATTGTCCGCGTGTGGTTAACGTTAGTAGCTGTGATTTATGTCTGCAGTTCATATCTCTACTCACCGAAACGACACCATCGCAGCATAATGTCTTTCGTTAGCGTCCCACAGGGTAGCGATTTCCCGGTCGATAATCTTCCGTATGGTGTCTTCAGCACTGCGTCCAATGTAAGAGGTTTATAACCACTTTTAAATACAAAGTAGATGCATTATATTGCTCTCTTCTTATCTCTTGCAGCCTACACATAGGGTTGGAGTCGCGATCGGTGAAAAAATTCTCGATCTATCATCCGTAAAACAATTTTACCCTGAAAATGTTCGCGTACGTAAACGTGTCACTATTTAACACCAACTTCAGTAGACTTTTTATTTTTGACAATTTTCTTGCAGGCTGCTCTGAGCTCCCAAGTTCTTAACGATTTAATGTCCTTGGGCTTTGAGGCATGGTCCGAGGTGAGACGCATTACCAAGGACCTCCTTCTGAAAGGATCACCCCTTGACAAAGATGCAGATCTTCAGACTCGTGCTCTGGTCTGCCAGTCCGACGCAAACATGCATCTTCCGGCCAACATAGGAGACTACACCGACTTCTACTCCTCTATCCATCATGCCACCAACGTGGGCGTGATGTTCCGTGGCAAGGAGAACGCTCTCATGCCGAACTGGAAGCACCTGCCGGTCGGCTACCATGGCCGAGCCAGTTCGATTGTCGTCTCCGGGACTCCGATCCGTCGTCCGTACGGTCAAACGCTCCCAGTCGATGGTGCCGAACCGGCTTTCGGGCCGTGTCGGCTGTTCGATTTCGAGCTGGAGATGGCTTTCTTTATCGGTGGGCCACCGACAGCACTGGGGGATCGCGTCTCGGTGGGTGATGCAGCCAAGCGGGTCTTCGGGATGGTGCTGATGAACGACTGGAGTGCGAGGGACATACAGAAATGGGAGTACGTTCCACTTGGCCCGTTCACGGCGAAGAATCTCGGTACGAGCATTTCTCCATGGGTCGTTCCGGTGGCCGCACTAGAACCGTTCCTGGTGGACAACTTCCCCCAAGATCCGAAACCGTTCCCGTACCTGCAACACGCGCAGAAGTTTAACTTCGATATCAAGCTGGAGGTCGACATTATGCGTAAGTTGAATTCGAACGATCGTCACAATCCGGTTCTAGCGCGCAGCGAAAGTGAAACCTGTTTTTCGACTCGCTCGTTCATCAGAACACATTCCTTCTAACGTTCCCTTTCCTGTTTTTCTGATTCTTCCTTCGATACATCAGCGAAGGCCACGGGCGTAGCAACGACGGTCTGCCGCTCGAACTACCGAAACCTGTACTGGACGGCACTGCAGCAGATCGCGCATCACACTGTTACCGGGTGTAACCTTAAGCCGGGCGACCTGATGGCGTCGGGGACGATCAGCGGCGATGCGTCCGATTCGTTCGGGTCGATGCTGGAGCTCAGCTGGAAGGGCACGAAACCGGTCCCGCTAACTGGCGGAGAGTCGCGCAAATTTCTGCAAGATAACGACGAGGTTATTATCCGCGGGCACTGCAGTTCGGATGGGCTGCGGATTGGATTCGGTTCCTGCACCGGAGTGGTCCTACCGGCAACGCCGTTTTAGGAACGACGATGAACATGTCATGAGAGTTGATCGAAGTTTATGAAATATATTGCCATCGAAAGATATTTGGTTTTTTTCATCACCAAAAGGGACATTCACGGATTTAAACGAATAGACTAATCATGAAATTTCAGCTACGACTTCCAACAGATACTATACGCTTTATTTAATCATGTTGCTACCATTGTTTTATGCCAACACTCCAATGATTTTTCTTGCCATTTTTTCTCCTTCGTCTTCGCTTTTATTTATATATTTTTTTCTTCAACAACACATAACATCTAGGTAGGGATTTGTTTATGCTTCTCTGTTACGATTCATTTCTATGTATTTTTGTTGTTTCAAATATGTTGGGCTTTGTTAGATGGATTGGTTTAATGTTACGATTGCAATGACTCTCTCGCAATGAGCACTACTGCATCCGATTGCGTTCAATGCAGGGATAATTTGAAGGTGTTTCAGTGATTCAAGCTCTACGAACTGGTCGAGTAAATAAATGCATGAAATGGCTCGTTACATTCGCAATGCTAGCGATAGTGGTTCGGCTATTCAAATCCGTTACTGTTTTACAGCTCCCTCAGCTACGGATGCTGCCCTAAATCTGCTACACTTTATTGGTCTGCAACTGGAAGAATTAATTTTTAAATACACGTGTGTATTGGGTGTATTTTCGAACAACTAAAGCGAACTAATGCAATACAGGAGTGGGTTTTACCTTTTTTTTGGAATGGCATTCAGTATGACAAACATTTTAGTCATTGTACATTGTAGTATACGATGGATTTTTTTTTTCATTGTTTGCGTACGCTTTGCTTTAATTTTCTGACCATTACATTACATAAACGATTCACATCACTTTCGAGATGAAATATACAGACAGGACGATGGGCTGGCTCGGTGGGTGGAAGGGCGGATAAGTTTGGCAGGCTGGCAAGATTCCCTCCTGCAGTCCGCCCGCCCCTCCCATTCGGCCCTCCGCCATCCCACGTCAACAAACGAGAGTATCTGAGAGTGAGCATGAATCGTTGATTAATTAACATTTCATTTGAAGGAAGACTTTGTGATTTTGTCGTTTGTTTGCTTTACTTTTTTGCATTACTTTTACTAGCTCTCTTTTTCTCGCTGCTCGACCGCATGAAACGGCAACCGACCATTCGTGCAGACTCCGTTCGCCTCTGGTCTGGGTCGTTGCGTGTTCCAGAGCACGAGTCCTTAAAAATAGAGTATTACTAAAATCATACCAACTATGTTCGTTTACATTCCATTGAGCTTGGCTGAATTTATTCTAATTAGTCCAATTATACTCTACACCGTGCGCCGGTTGAAGAACACGTAAATGCTTGCTTCTTTGGGTTAGCAACTCTTTGGTGCAAATAATGTGGATCACGTGGATGTGCTAGCTGCAACGGAAAGGAACTAAAAACTAGCGTTTCAACTGTTTATCATACAGAGGAAAACCATTCCGGTGTTTGGCAAATCAACGGTGTTGTTTTGTCCCTTACCGCCACTGCACATCATCGCACATCGGGACTGAGACTGCCACCTCTCCGGGTCTGTGACCGTTCGCCGGACGCTGGCAACATAACTAACCTCACTTTCGTCCTAGGTGTACTCGGGTGGAATGCACCACTTTCCCGACGGAACCGTCTCCTACTTATCGTGATGTTTCGTTCAAATCCTATATAGATTGCAAAGCTTTCAACAATATTCGCCTGGCGATAACATTCCCTCAGTCAGGTTACATACACATGTG
>JAOEFI010000006.1:27744447-27768743 GCA_034621735.1 Anopheles plumbeus
CAGTTTGTCCACACCTGTCGAGATTTAAACAACATTAATATCCAAGAACAAATAGACAAAGAAAAAGTGATAATAATGTCGCTGCATGTCTGCCGCATCATACTAACCATAGCATTCCTCGATCATCACGGCGTACGGGTTTGGTTTGGTTCGATGCTGATTGCCCGCCTTTAGTATGTTTTCCAGTCCGTTCAGCGCCACGGTGACTATCTTCGGGTCCATCACGGTCAACAGTTCGCACATCGGAGATATGCAGCCGGCGTCCACCTGAGGAAATCACAGTTGAGTTTATTCAGCGATTGCAACGAAAGAAAATGTCAATTTCGGTAATCTGGTTGTTTAGCACAGTGGGGATATACAACTAGTCGCCTGGACCCTTACCAGGTACTTGATTTGGTCGACCGTCCCGCCACTCGTTGCGTTGGTGATGGCCCAGGCGGCCTCTTTCCGTGTCTTGAAGTCAGCCTTCTGCAACAGTTCGATAATGCTCGGAAAGATGTTGGCTTCTATTGTCGCCTGTATCTGGTGTCGGTTGCCAGCAGCAATGTTCGAGATCGTCCAACACGCCTCCTTCCGCACCGCCTCCTTAGACGAGCTGAGCAGCTGCAGGATCGAGGGTAAGGCAGTGCAGTTCAGGATCAGCTGTGTTTGGGTGTCGTTCCCGGTGACGATGTTGCCGACGGCGCGCAGTGCGGCCGAAACAACGTTGTTGTTATTATGCCTGTAATGCGAGCAAGATAACAAGCACCACATCAATCAGAGTTAATGCCGATTTGTGCTTAAAGGAAGCGTCAAATTTTGTTCGTTTTATCACGTACGATAGCAGCTCGATAAGACGCCGACAGCAGCCGGCATCGATAACTGCCTGGATGTTATCGTTCGACCCATCGGATAGATAGCTGACGGCCCAAACGGCATCCCCGAGCACCTCCACATCGGTGTGGAACATCAGTCGGGCGAGAATGGGAAGGCATTTCTCGACCTTGGAGAAGTCGGGTGGAGGATTTTTCCCACGGCACAAATTCGACAGGGCCCAGATTGCGTTCCGCGTCAACGTTAGACGAGCCGATGAAGTCAGAACACTAATAGATTAAGGAGAAAAGAACAGAGAAAGTTAATCTATTTCTCTACGCCTAAAGTAAATAAACAGTCTATCGACGACTTCCATCGAACATGATGAACAAACCGGGGCGAAAACAAACAAACTTCAAAGTGTACGAATGACGCTAAACAAAATAATTTGCATAAAACATAACATACAGGCTTGACACATTTATCCCCCCAATTTAGTTAGTCCGTTATGTTTTCTGAAAGTATGCTAAGCTTGCTGCTTAGATTTTTACTCACAGTAGCAACGGTTCCAGGACACCGTAATCCAACACGCAGTCCCTGCATTCCGGAGAGTCGCCCGCAATATTACCCAACGCCCATATCGCCTGTTCCTGCACGTCCTCGTGGGGGCTTTTCATAAGATCGACGAAGATTGGGACCGCACCGGCCGCTATCACCACGCTCGTCTGCTCTGACGTTCCGGAAGCAATGTTTGTGAGTGCCCAAGCAGCTTCAAACTACAGTAATCCGGAGAAATTTAGTTGTACACTGCATTCGGTACATGTTTTTTCGTTTTCACGAATGATTCTCGCGCACCTGTAGAGTGGAGTTTAGGGAATTTCCCAAGAACTGTACCAACCGTGGAACGATGTTGTGCTTGATGACCATATCGATCGGTGGGTTGGGTTCTTTGGACAGCAACCGGCGGAACTTCTGTGTGGCCAGTAGCTGCTCCTCGATGTTTTCACTGTACAGCGCTTCGATGACGGCCTGCTGTATGAGGGACTGATTATCGTCCTGCGAGCGAAAAAAAAGTGGCACACAAACACGATGGAATTATTACTCTCTGCTGATTTGGCTGCGTGCCCTTCCCACCACCGTTCCGGGGACACGTACCGCCAGAATCGCATCTTGGTCGAGTTCGTCGGCCACGTTGACGTTACGCCTCTTGATCAGCTGTTGTTCACGCTTTTGCTTTCGCAGCTGAATTCCTTCTTCCTCCCGACGGCGCCGCATTTCTGTGGAGTCCAGGCCGAGATTCTTGTACCGATGCCGATGCGTTGCGTTAGACATCTGTTGCGTGGAAAAGAAGGTCACATTGGGAAGAAGTTGATGGTGTTCATTAATTGATTTATTTAAAGTGATCACCCCTGCTCCCAATTGGATTCACTAGATTGACTGAAGGATGCATTGGTGAAAATGACACAACACACTTTTCTGAACGTCGCATGCTTCGACGGAACCGTTTTTCGCATGTACGGTATGTTTTTTAGCTAACATGCTGCCTAGTTGTGGTGGCTAGTGTTTGCACAAATGCATCTACATGTATTGGGTAACATCTGGTCTGATCCGTTGCATTCGTAAAAGCCATATTTAGTGTGCTCCGGACAAACCACAAGAAGCAAGTGTCATTAGTATTTTTTTCCATTTCTTCTCGACTGGTCTTGCTGCACTCCTCAGCCCCGCTCGCTGCACACTCCATGATCACACGCATTGGCACCATTTTCGATTGTCCTCTTGCTTTGTGCTTTATGCGAACAAATCTTTTCTGGTTCGCACTGGTTGTTAATTCAGCTATCGAGCATACAATCACCGATAGTTAAGATTTAACGATGTCTGTACTCACTTTGACTGCAAATTTAATGTAGAAAATCTGAAAATTTCACACCACCAGTAGGACGACTTTCACGTTCATCAGACATCAAGTGAACTGTCAAGTGCTGACAGTGATGTTCGACCGCTAAAGCGCTCTAGATAAGTGTGAAAAAAGAACAACATTTCGCCACCAGAGGTCAACGTTGAGAGATGAGATTTTTGTAGCGCGATTCGGAATACGTTTGGCTATTGAATTACGAGAAAAATTAGAAAGGTATAACATAAAATGTAAATTGCAAATAGACAAACATTGAATTATACACTCGCCATTCCAAACTGGAGATCGCGTTCGACACCGACGAAACATTTGACAAAACTTGATAAAAATCCTCTGCTGTCAAATGCCGGCTGTCAAGGACAACGAAGTGTATGCGGCGAAAAACGGATTGCACGCTTGTTTCTGTTTATTGTTATATGTTAGCGGAATTTTAACAGAAATATCTATTGAATTAAAATTCTAAGATTTTCAATACTGTTGAGAAATAGTAGACATGAGTTTTCAGTATGAATGCACAGACTTTTCGCAGTTCCAGGTAAGTAAATCTGTGCTGCCACTTGATCGTGGTTGTAGCCTGATGTTGTGTAATCTTGGTCAATGCGGAATTCGTGATCTTACCTTTCTTTGAACCTGTAGGAGCATCTTAAGAAAATGCGCGACTTGGACGACAAAATCATCTATGCATTAAACACATCCATCCCGACGGAATCGTTCAAGGGCCAAGTAAATGCAGAAGCCAAGTGTCGCGAGCTACACAATGAACTAGAATCTGGCTACAATTACCGGCAGACGGCGATAAAGAAGTGTATCGTGCTGTCTGCCGATACAGTGAAGACCCTGAAAGATAAACGCGAAGAAAATAAGGAAGATGCTGCACTGAACAAACAGTTCAAATCTGAACAACGAAAGGTAGTGCTACATATTGTTGGGGTATCATCGGAATCGTTCTCACGGTTTTTGATTGCTTTTGGTTTCAGCTAAGATTACTTCAATCGGAACTAAGCGTCGAAGATATTATTCGAGAGCGAACACAGAAGACGTTCCACGAGCGCTGCAGGCTATTTTTTCGACTTGATCCACTGTAAAATAGCAGAAAAATGGATGTTCTATAGCAATATCGCAAACGCAATGGTCAATGTTCGAACGTTGGCGAATGGCGCAGCCAATGCATTTAATAATGAAATCGCAGAAAAGTGCAATCACCTCACTGGCAAAGGCATGAGAACAGTTTTACACAGATTTTAGATGTTTCGAAACGACTCCTCGCTAAAGTACACGAAACTGAAAATTTTTCCACAGTGGAAATGTTATATGATGTTGTTTATTGTAGTAAAATATAATAGTTGCCCAACTATGGAATACCGGTGTTCTACTTTTGGAACAATAACACAGGATCGATGACAAAAACGACTCAAAACAAAAAATGTATATTGAATACAATGTTTTACATGATCATTGCATGCAACCACTGTATGCAAAATCTGGACGACTTATGATACACCGCAGTCTCTATTCATCTTGGTGCAGATTGGACGACTCAACATTAGAAATGACAACAAACAACAGGTCCTAATTTTTCAGAAGTGAACGCTGCTCTATGCTAGATTATGTATAAATTCTTGTGTAATTGATTCTTCAACAGCTCAACGTCAAAGCAGTCATAATTTTAACCCCCGTTATCTGTATTGTGGGTTTTCGTCGAGGAACGTGTGTATTCGTTTGACTAATCTTGTTCTGCCAGCTTCCATCGCATACCTAGAAAAGCATACGTTTTCCTTATCAGAAGGATTTATTTACCATGCAGGACCACCGATAGCAAAGTGGTGTGTTGTTGAACAGGGGAGTTTTTCAGCGTTGGGACCGCAGTTGTAAATATTTCTCAGTTGCCTGCTGTTGGTCAGCGCAGGAGATTGTGATTCCCTCCGAGAGGATCGTTTCGCGGTGCAATGATACACAAACTGTTCAAACTTGTCACCCACCAAAAAACATTCAGCAGTAAGTATCGGTTTGCATTCAATCGTTGGAACGCCTACTGCGAAAGAAGCAACAGCCGAAAAGATAGATTATTACAATGTAATGGACAAATGTGCGTTTCAATCCCCAGCTGAAGACTTGGTACTGAACCCAAAGGAACATCCGGATCTAAAGTTGCACGATATAGTCGAAATATACCTGCCGGAAGATGAGGGATGTCGTTTGCTGTTGCAGGTGACGTGCCTCAACAAGGATTTTAATTCGCGAGAAACCATCAGCGTCGAGGTGAACGTGGCCACGACGTTTAACTTGAAGGCATACAACGATGTCTACATGCGCGTGGTCGATCCGGCCGACGTGACGCTCGATTCGGTCGAAATCACCTTCAAAGACCAGTATATCGGCCGGTCGGAGATGTGGCGTCTGAAGACGCGCCTCACCAATACTTGCGTCTATCTGAACAAGAAAATTGAATATTGTGAGGGCTGTATCCGATGCCAAGTTTACGAGATGTGGTCACAGGGTGAGCGGGTCGCCTGCGGCGTCATCAACGAGGACACGAAGGTGGTTTTCCGAAGCAACACCTCGATGGTGTATCTGTTCGTGCAGATGTCCTCCGAGATGTGGGACTTCGACATCTACGGGGACCTGTACTTTGAGAAGGCGGTTAACGGATTTCTGGCAGACCTGTACAAAAAGTGGCAGAAGCTGGGCAGCAACCACGAAGTCACGATCGTTCTGTTCTCGCGCACATTCTACGCGGCCAAGAGTGTGGACGAATTTCCTCCGCACATGCGCGATTGCCTGCAGATCGACTACCGAGGCAGGTTCTACGAGGACTTTTACCGGGTAGCGATCCAGAACGAACGCTGCGACGACTGGAGCACGACGCTCGTGCAGCTGCGCCGATTGTTCACAGGATATCGGGACGTGGTACTAAAATACCACGAACGGGCTGACATGCCAGAGGTGCGTATTCCGCTGGCCACCAATTCTACCGCCGCCCAGGGCAACTTTC
The DNA here is from genome assembly GCA_034621735.1 of Anopheles plumbeus. Lineage (NCBI taxonomy): Eukaryota > Metazoa > Arthropoda > Insecta > Diptera > Culicidae > Anopheles > Anopheles plumbeus. The sequence continues at coordinate 27,750,144 of JAOEFI010000006.1, forward strand.
TCGAGGTGCTCAACATCTCACTGAATGTGTTCGAAAAGCACTACCTCGATCGCAGCTTCGATAGGACGGGTCAACTGTCCGTCGTGATAACCCCGGGCGTCGGCGTGTTTGAGGTCGATCGGGAGCTGACCAACATCACCAAGCAACGCATCATCGATAACGGCGTCGGGAGCGATCTGGTGTGCGTCGGCGAGCAACCACTTCATGCCGTGCCGCTGCTGAAGTTCCACAACAAGGACACACTGACCTCCATCGACGACTACTCCATGCCGCACTGGATCAATCTTAGCTTCTACTCGACAAACAAAAAGATCGCCTACTCGACGTTCGTGCCACGCATCAAACCTCCGCCTGCCATCGGGGGGAGTACGGAGCCGCAGCAGCCCCGGCCGCCCGGAGCCTCCCGCATGCGGCTACCGAAAAAGCAGGCCGACAAAAAGAACGAATACATTCACAACTGTCTGTTCGACTACGATGCGTACGACGATCAGATCTTCCAGCTTCCCGCTGTGCATGGGACGAGCTCGCTGCAGAGGATGGCTCGCACGAAGAAAACTTCCGTGCCCAGCTTGGACGGGTTCGGGACATACGCGAGGACGTGCGAATGGGAACCTGAAACGGTGTGTCACACGCGCCTGCGGAGAAAGATGTCTGACCCGGACATCCACCACACGTCGAGTAGTCTGCTCAATGTGAGCGTGGCCTCGCACAGCAGCTCACCGAACACGAGCGACATCCTGGGCATGCCTAAACCATCGATGACCTCGGCTGTTATTGTTGAGGGCCGCACAGGTGCATTCGGTTCATCCAGTGGTCCCGTTGTTCGCACCGGACGTGCCTTAATCAATCCCTTCGATCCGTCGCATGTTACCATCAAGCTCACCTCGAACCGTCGTCGATGGACTCACATTTTCCCGAAGGTAAGTGACGATATACACAAAATAAACCCGAAAAATAATCTGTTTCGTTTCAGGGCCCCCAAGGTGTGCTGATCCAGCAGCATCACTATCAGGCGGTGCCGGCCGCCACGCAACCGACGAACTATTACGTGGACCTCGATTCGAGCAGCGAGTATGCGCACACGTCCACCTGCACCTGGGGCCGTGTTAGACATGGCAGTACCGCTTCGTTCGACAGTCGCCTCAACGAGGACGATTTGAAATGGATTTCCGAAAACGGCGGTAAGTTTTGGGTTCCGAAACATTATACAGTTTTTTTCCATTTGGTCACTAAGATTCGTCCGAACTTTCTTACGCGTAATTCCACTGTTAAATTCTGTTGAGCTTCTAGAAATTATTATTATTTCTGGATTTTACTGACGGCATGGCCGTTTGCAACATCACAACGGACGGGAACTGTTCAGATGTTTTACAGCACCTCTGCGTGTTTAGACAAATGCTATTGAGAAGCAAATGTCTGGATCGGGCCAGCGGGGTTTGAACCTTCGTCACTCGTGTGCTGGCTTCTAGAAATGACTGTCCAAGAAATTACTTACGGATCTTATTAATCAAACTAGTGCCATGTCACAACCAACTGCAGTACATAGCAATTAATTTTTCTTTCCCCTGCACAGGTGGACGGAAAAAGTCTCTCCTCCACTCGCCCACCGGCCCGCACGTCCCCGTTACGCCGTCGAAAAGCCTCACCCTCTTGTGGGGCGCCACCGGCGAACAGGAATGGACTCCGGCCCTGACCACAGGTACCATCGCACCCGGACACTCCCGGCGCTTTCCGAGTGTTTGCTCCGTGTATCGCATTGTTTTTTTTCTTTCTTTGATTCCACATATTTATCGTTTTCAGCCCAGATATGCCAAGCCCGTCCTTTTCCAAAATAAACCATTTCCACTTCCCATTCATGCCATTCCTTCCCGCGTCATTCAAGAACACTCCCGCTCCATGTTCCAATCATTTCCCACCCGTTTTCCTATGTTTCAGTCATAACGAAAAGTTGAGTTGCTAATGACGGAAGTTCATGTAGTGTCTTTTATCTAATTTTTGTTCAAACATGCTCAACATCCTCCCCGTTTCAGGACGCCATCAGTTTCATCCTTTCCTAACACACCATCGGATGCAGTTCCGTAACGTTCAAACGTGATTTAGAAATAACCGACTGGATCGTTTTCATGCCATTTTATTTATTTTCTCTCCTTCACTCACAATCTAATCCACATGTGTGCGTTTCTCGCCCATCATCGGCACCAATTCGCTCATCTCATCCACGTTATCGTCATGCTGCACACGTAAAAACATACCCAAAATGCACACATTTTACCAATTCGATGAACATTACATACGGTATGAATTGATTTGAACCCTGCGTCGGATGTCAGTCAAGGATGATCGATGTTTCCATCGATATTTCATACTGCTGTTTGTACTTCTGTTTCTGTTGTGATGTACTAATGATCGTCTCCAAAAAGGAACGTCCCTAATGCGGTCGGTGTCCTTGTGGGGTGGAACTGAACAAAGTTATCCTTCGGCAACCCATCGTTGTCCGTCACGTTGTTCACCCTTGTTGTTGGGAGCGATGCGATCGCATCGCACACCTGGCCAAAATAGCACACAATCATTTTTGTTGTGAATGTTTCATAATTCACTTCACGCAATTGCATCTCGTTTCACATTTCTTGTTTTTTCTCCTCGATTCTACATTGCTTCCTTTTTGTTTGTCACTTCGTCGCTGCTGGCTTCTGTGGCCATAACTCTTCGTGGCGGTTAAACCAATAGATATCACTCGAAAATCTGCTCAATAGCACTCTGAACGACTCGAGACGATCTTGACGGTCTCGGCGACGACGATAGGATGCACCTTTTTAGCCAACACACGCTGCGCGTATTATCATGTATCCTTCTCAAACGTTTTATCTATATCTCTGTCTCTCTTTCTTTCTCTATTTCTATATTTCCTTATTGTATGTGTGTGCGTGCGTGTTTGTGTGCCTCTCTGCCAAACTTCGTCCGTCCCTCCGCTCATTCCCGTCTGCCTTCCGTGGTCGTCGTCTACGTAAATAAAAACAAAAACCAAATAATATCTATCACCTCACGATGGTAACGACCCTGCACCGGCATCCGGAGAGAACTTGCACTGTTGTGTCCGTTTCGGCGTGTAAATGCAAACCAAACGAATGAAACACTGGAAACGGCCGGACAACTGCCGCCTGCGGAACGCAACACAGTCGGAAGAGTGATCATAGGTTGGATACAAATCGTTACTCCACTTTTGCACATTTACCTTCGATAGAGTTTAATTCTTTTTGTATCTAGTAGTATTACTTTTAGTATGACTATGCTATTATTACAACACCCTTCAACTCTCACCCTCGGCACGTAATTTGCGCCTAAGTATTGTGCACTTGTTTCCACCCTCCACTGTTGCACTATTTCCCTTTTCCTCTGTTTGAGAAATCTTCAAACCTGCTTTCAAGGATATCCTCACCCCGTTAAACTGTTCTACTTACTCTACACGCTGTATCTATGCAATATGTTTCATATTCGATGCCCTCCAATGTTCCCTCGTTCAGAGCTTTCTCTCCCATTAGGTGTATGTTGGTCAATTTGTATTTTAAAAATCTTATCTTTTCAATGTTACTCCTCACTATCTGTATCCACGACACGTTCTTTGCTGTATTTGTCCCATCTGTTGTTGTGCTTCTCCCTTCACGAGCGTGCTAATGAGTGATTGTTTCGAATTGATGTTACTAAATGTTGCTGTTCATAGCTTATTTTTCCCAGCCGTTGGTTTTTGGGTAGTTGTTTCGATGTCCAGCTTTCTGGTCCTAGCTCTGTTGTAATGTTCTAGTATATAGAAGGAATATAGACAACTTAGCAGAGATTTTGTTTTGTATGTTTCTGCAATATTTTTTTTACTGCACCTTTTCGCTCCCCTTGGGGTTATGTCATCATGTTGTGTCTCTCTTTTCCTATTGGGGCCTGTCAAAATGAATATTCCAAAAGCTGTGTAAGATAGATGAAGAAAAATTGAAGCTGCAATTGTGAAATGTTGTAAAAAGATTTAGGTTACAATTGATTTCAAACAAATGATCATCCAAACTTTCACAAACGCTACACGATTGTACCCATATGTTTCAAGTTGCATGTCCTAAACATTGTTCAACGATAGACACAAATGCATGATCGCATGACTTCCTCTCTTAGTAGCTATTTTAAATGTCTTTGTAGGAAATTTGAATTTGCTTGCCTTTGCATCAGTTTTTCCCCTAATTCCTTCCCCTGAACCTTGTTAGTAAAACGTACTAATTTGCCCTAACTTGTATAACACACTGTATTTTTGTGTTCGTTTCCTGTAGTCTTTGTTGGTGTTAATATTTTGTAAAGTTAGTTAAATGAAGGGGATTTGGTATTTTATAATCCCGGCAAGGTGCTTTGTCTTTTGGGATGCTTGTTTGTGCTTCCTTCTTCGTTGTTATGCCCATTTGGTGAACATGGTTCTGATCGGTAGTTAATCTTCTCTCTGCATCCTTACGCACACATTCCACTCGGACTCGACCGTACCTAAACTACAGGAGTTGACTGGAAGTCGCTGACGATTCCGGCCTGTCTTCCCATCACGACCGACTACTTTCCGGATAAGCGATCGCTGCACAACGATTACGTCGTGTCGGACTACACGCTGCTGCCGGAGGACTTCAACGCCGACTACGCGCAGAACCGTGCCGTGTACAAGAAGCCACTGTCGACCGACGAGGTGTTCAAGGAGTTGGTGTCCCAGCGATTGGCGCAGGTGAGCGACAGTGGTAGTAGTAGAGAGCTGCAAGAAATTAAACTATCTTATCGAATGCCAACCAGAAACAGAAAGGATTCCGTCTTTATTCGGAATGGGGTTTCCCTTGTCTAATGCTTCCTTTTCCTTCCATTCAATTTCCTTACAGGGATTCCAACTGATCGTCCTGCCGGATAAAAGTGTCACGAGTCCCCCCCAAGCGCCGTGCTGTGGCGGCCAACTGCAACCGCCGTCGTACTTTGCAAATGCGGCCAGTAGCGTGCTCCGGCGGCAACCACCGCAGGAACCTACCAAAGAATATCTGCTATCGATCGGGCGTATTTTTCACCGAATTTCCCTCAGCGGTTCGGCCATCACAGTAACGCGCTACAGACCTCGGTAAGAATCGTGCGAAACAGTATCCTCTGGTTTCATCGTTAGTGCGTTTAGTTATGGTATTGCGTTTTTTTCTTCTTAAGACACCCATATCCACCGATCAATGTAGACTATCGGTACCGGTTCCACGCACCTCAGCACGATACGTATGAAGTGAGCGGGGTGAACTTTACCACAGAAAAGCTGGAGAACTTCAACTGGAACTACATGGATCAGTACATCTGTACCCGAGGCGACACGGACTATCCCCTGCACGAGGTTTGCAACGAATTGAGACAAACGGGATCGTTCAAGTACTATTGAGCTTTCCTGGTTCTTTGGTTTTTTCCTCCGACAGAACATGAAATACTGGCGGTATCGGATGTACCTCCTGCCGAAGGACGATCCGGCGATGAAGAAAATCCTCGATGGTGCGGTGCCCCATTGCGACATCTACCACGAGGACAGCCCGTTCCCGGCGGATAAACAGATCTGCAACGATGTCGTGCGCTTCGTCGAGGCGCATCTGAACAAGATCAAGAAGATACAGCCGGTCAAGAAGATACGGGTAAGTGTGTCGTTGACGGTTTCCGTTCCCCGGGCCCGCGTGTGTTTCCGTACGCTTGATTGTACGAATCGCTACTGAGAAGGAATTTATTCCACCCATCGATCAACGGATCCTCCTGAGCAACTGACGATGGTCTGCTTCTCCGTCGAGCGTGTCGGTCAGAGAAGCTCCTTTTTCGAGTAAAATGATCAACATCGGAGGCAATGCTTGCTAGTTCCCGCTAGTGTGATCCTAAGCTACAGCAGCACCTCCAATGGCAAGCCATCAGCTCCTTTCCGTCAGTTTCGAAGCGATAGGCGAGCGTTGGTTTATGTGTGTATTTGTTGTTAAATCTTCCTGTTATCTCGAATGTTGTTGGTTACTAATACTGAACTGCTTGTCGTGCACAATATCTGGCCGCCTGTTCGAAAGAAAAATTCTGGTTAATGTTGATTGGAGTATATAACTGGAAAATTCACTGGAAATATCAGTCGTGTTAATTTCTTCGATTTTTCCTTGCCAAAGCTACGATTGCGAACCGTTAATCCTTTTTGTTAAATGTTCCTCCACTCTCATTTTACTGTTTTTATTTACTTCCAATGTATTGTTCCCTCCCTTTCATTCTTACTTTCACTTTTCTATGATAGCACCCTTTTACGTCAGGACTTGTTCAAGAAATGTCCCTGAAACTCCCTTCTGCATTTCGAACGCAAGTTCCTTCCCTTGAATGCACTGTAATTCCGCATACTTTAAGTCCGTGCACTTTTCTACAAAGCGTATACGCATGTCCAACTTTGTTGACCTTTACTATCGATGAACGTATTTAAAAAAAAGTCATGCGAATCCTTGAGGTGTTGATTCTGGGTGCAAAAGAGTGATCGCACCACGTGATGTCAATGAAAACAACCACACGCACCTTATCTTGCAGGGGAGTCCGCGCCAAACGCACCTTACGAGACGACGCCACAGTACCAGCATCCTGTCGAGGCCTCCACCGAACCAGGTGTGCGAAAAATTCCCTTATCAATCTTGATCATACACCAACACACCTTTTATCGTATTAAGTTCCCCGAGTATGAGTTCGGGTTATGCAGGTTTTCGGAAGGTTGTGGAATGAGATTAAGCAAACAGAGCTTCGCTAAATCTTGTGTTTTGGTTCAGTTTATTCGGTTTTTTGGTAGCCTATTCTTTGCCTAAATTGGTTTTATTGCAGCTACAAGATCTTTTTTAACTTGATTTAATTATTCGAGTGAATGGCTTCATTCAAGCAACTTTTTCAAATGATTTCTTCAATTCTATGCTTAAACTCCTTTTATTTTTCCCTTTTTTCATTTGCATTTTCTTTTCCATTGTTAGCTTTTTAGCATTCGGTAGAGGAATTTACTCTAATATGTTCTAAAAGTTTTTGGTGAATTTTTGTTTACTGCTGCTTTTTAGTTTTTACCTTTCCATTTAATCGATTTCATCGCTTTCTATTATGGTTGTGTTTTTACTGTTTTGCTTCCTTTTTACATAAAAAAAAGCGTTTATCCTTTCTTTGGTCTTTAGGATTTTGGTTTTTCGATGCTTTTTCATTTAAGTTCATTTCTCGTTTTGACCCTCCCAGAGCTGAAACTTTTCATTCATAAGCCATCGAAGCTAATGTGTTCATCTTTTATTCTCTTCCTTCCGCCGACAATCGTCTTCCAACGTTTATCCGTTTGGTTCGTTTTGTCTACGACCGCAAACTTATTGTGTACACCCCTGAAAAGGTTACAGCGCCACAGCCGTTTCGAGATCGGGTCTTCAGCAACCGGCTGCCGGAGAAATCAAGGTTCAGGTTAATGTTTTTTCCAACTATTCTCGAAATAAGCGCTCCCCAGCCCGTGTGGCCGACCGGGTGGTCGGGCTCCGTGGGCTGATTGGTGTTGGTATATGTTTCCTTCTCCCTACGCTGTCGTGGTTGTTTTACAAAACCAACTCAAAAAAGATGTCTAATTTGTTGTGTCTACCACGCTCGCTTATACGCTACTTACTTTATTGCTCCTAATAGTATCTGCTCAATAATTTTGTTTCCGCTTCACGAGAGTAACGCACGCAGCTATCAGTTATTGTTGCAGTTGTTAGTTGTAGCACCTGTTTTTGAAGGGTTCGAGCTCCACAATATTGCCGCGCGACAGGATATCAATTTGACTGATTCGAAAATGGTTTAGATTGGCGTTCAAAACGATCTTATTAGAACCTCGAAGCGCTCAATACGCGGTTGCTCTAGCGTATTACATGTTTGCATCGGTTTTTCTTTACCATAGGTTCCGATAATACATAGCACATCGGAAATGCCGTTTGCTTGACTTGCGATTTGGGTTCGGTGTCCTTGTTTTGGTTATGTTTTTCTTTCTGTTCCGTTTGTTTTATGATTTGATTTCAAATTTCTCTTCACAGCATGGTGGATGGGTAAAAATGTACTATAACGGCACTGCTAGCAATGGCCACCAGCATCACCATCACCATCAAACTCCTGAACGCTTTTATTTTCCTAGCACACTCACCGGTAACAGGTTAGTTTGCGTGCAGTAGTAAATTCCCCATTCTGCGACTTCAAAATTCTCATCTCATCCCATCGAGAACGTGTGTGTTGCTTGGTTGTTTAGTTTTATTTGTTGCTTTAAATGGTTTGGCGCTACTTGAAAGTTCCTTCTGAAGGGTAGTTACCAATTGCGTTTGGTGTTAGGGCCCTACTACAGAGCTCCTTTTTGCTGCATGCTCCGGTAAGCTTTTGCGACTAACGCCCTCGCAGAAGTGTACCTCTTAACTTGTTGTGTCGTTGCGCCTGTGGCTTAGCGTTTAGTGGGAGAAAACCGAGCGTCCGGCCCAGATGGTAACAGATTCCGTTCGCTCACCCCGTCAGCAGCATCCTGACGCGCAGCGGCTCGAAGGTGCTGGATAAAAGCGGTAGCGGCATGCAAACGCCTCCGCCATCGGCCGGTAGTGGCGGTAGCGGAGGCAGTTCGGCCAGCGCGACACCGACGACGTCCACGACGACAACGCCGACGCCGACACCGACGCCAGCCCCAACGACGACAATGACGGTCAGTTTGGTCGCGGGCAAAACCACGGTCGATGGCGTCCCGCTGTCGACACTCAACTCCGCCGCCGAACAGGGACTCCCAGAGGATGCGGATGACTTTGCTGGCGAAAGCTGCAAGCTGAAGGTGTCCGCCACGCTGCAGGAGATATTTGATGCGATGCAGCATCCGGTGCATGGCGTAGGTTTTCTCGGTCCGGCCCAGAGCATGCCATCGTGTACGTTCGTGTCGTACGATGCCATCACCTGGTTGCAAAACCGCATCGACGGATCGTGCCAGCCGGTGGAGATCCTGGAAGAAATGAGACGGTAAGGCGACCGAACCAAACCGAATCATGGTCATTAATCCGAAGTCACTGAAAACAGAGAGTCTGGCATCATGCGTTAAACAGATCGGTTCTTCTAAACGTTCACCTTCTAAACGACGTACCTATTTATATTTTCCTTGTTTCTCTTATGATACCTCGCAGCAATCGTCTGATCTGTCATGCTTCCGGTGACTTTAACAAGCCCGTCGTGGCCGGCTTCTGTCTGTACTACATCGCGCGACAGGACAAAGAATCGCCGGAATACATGCCGCCACTCGGAGATCTGGCCGCGTTCGAGAACGAGTGGATGGAGGTGGAGATCCAGCACCCGGACCTGGTGAAGCCGATCGACGCGCACGACCGGGGCCTGCCGGCGTTCCTGCGCGAGTCGCTTGACATGGACCAGGAGGACGGGCTGGTCGATGGGCTGCTGTACAAGCAGACGCACCTGGAGATCGACGTCGGGGGCAAGTCGGACCGCACAGAGTGGGGTCATGCCCGTTACCACCAGCGCATGATCCCGGGCCACGCGTACGAAATTGTCGTCCAGTGGATCACGGCGTCCGGTCCGATTGTGTACGATCTCATCTACGGCTGGTGCCGGAAGGCGCAACCGTGCGGCTTCCAGCTGGTGACTATCCCGGCCGACCCGCTGGCGGAACCGTTCACTGAAAAGTCGGACCCACTGCGCGGGCCCATCTTCATCCCGCTCGACACCGACTGCCTCAAGCAGCACCGCAGCTTCCTGTTCGAGGAGTTCCACAAGGAGTCGTGGCCGAGGCGGTTGCTGCTCTTTCAGGAGGAGATCGTGCGCCGCTTCGGCTTCATGCGCTGCACGGTGGAGACGAAGACGGGCTCGAACCAGGTGTCGCTCGACTACCAGTACGTGCACTGCAGTGGCAACATGTTTATCCTGGTCCCCAACCCCAACATGGGTCTCCGGTCGCGCCAGCGGTTGGCGTCCGGTGGCAGCAACTTCAAGAAGCCGGTCCACTTCATCAACCGCTACTCGTCCTCGTACGAGTCGCAGGTGGTGCCGCCGACTGGCGGAACCGGTACCGGTGGCGCTGGCGGAGGCCACGAACCGTCCTACATCACGCGCCATGTCACCGGGAAAGGCACAACTAAAGACGACTGCGACGTGATCCGACGGACCGGGTTCCTTTGGTCCTGGAACCACATGATACCGAACAAGCGCTGGAAATCGCTCGTCATCTCGCAGACGGACGATCTATTCCAGCTGAAGATGTTACGAGACTTTAAGGAGTTCTGCGCCAACACCGACCAGCGCCTAGCGAACTTCTGGGAGTCCTGCTGGGAACTGAAGGAAAAGGCATCGATCGAACGTACCTGAACGTGGGAGGAAGAAGGACACACACGCAAATTCCCAAAACCCAAGACCTCTGTTGTTTTTGTTACTGTTTACTGTTCTTTTGTTTTATTGGCGCGAAATCAAAATAAAAAAATACACACACTCCACTCTACACTCTGGAGTCTAAAGATAAAGTCTCACTCACTCAAACCTCATGAAAGAAAACGCATTTCCCGAACGGAAAGACGCGACATATCCTTGTGGGGAAGAATAAGGCGAACGCTTACCAAAGGGAAAGAAGCATTCTCGGAATGCATCCACATTCGCCCCCCCCCCCCCCTGTGGCATGTCAGGTTTTAAAACAACTTAATTATCCTTTTAAATCTTTCCTAACCTCTCCTATTCTAGCGCATGTTTTTGTCACAGTGAGTTATTAAGTACTATATAGCTTCATACTTTACTTTACTAGGGTATTCAACTAGTCGCTTGAAGTACGAACCCCTAGGACGTCATCATTCCTATTGTATGACAAACCGGCCTAATGATGGCGCCATTTCTTTCCCCTACTCGTACAACTAACAAGTTTTATAAACTTTGGCATTTTAATAAGATCTTCTGGGCAAACAGAAGCACCACAGATTTGCGGTCTGCCCGGCGACTGCTTGCCAATTTAGCTAAGATGCGCAGCAACCAATCTCTGTCTCATAGTACGATTGCTGCCCGCGTGTCATGTTAGAATTACTTTGAAGAAAATGCTAATATAATATTTAAAACAGTGAACGACGTTCTCTGCACAAAACACGGCACACGAAAACGAAGTTCCGTTTAATCAGGATAGTTGTGTAGTACTGTCTTCAATTAAAATACATTTAAGATTTAAAAAAGGAAGATATCTGTTGCGAGCAACGGCTGTGGGCGGTCTTTCCTAGCTACGCACCTGTGAACCATTTGGGTGAATGAAGCGAATAAATTTTTAAGTAGACAAAAAGTTTCCAGCATCTAGCCTTAGAATACTCCCTATTTATTGAAGTCCAGTCTCAATATTGCTCCATTCCAGTTGCTCGATTGGCGGTGTATTTGTGTTTTATCCAGCTGCGACCAGTTCTCCCCTTCAGCTGTCGCCGTAGACTAACTTTCTTAGCTTACCTGCTAAAGCTGATGTTGCACAGGGATTCATTGCCACATGTCGCTCAAACTCCAGTGAGCTGGATAAAAGGATCGAATATATTTGCACCACACCTGAAGGCCGATCATACGAAGATTGTCCGTACCGAAGACCCTGTACACTCGACTACCACCGCCTAGTAGCTCCACAGTGCTTTAGATTAGTTTGTTTGTACATTTTTGGTCGTATTCTTTACAGCGTGTGTATAGAATAGAAAAGAAAAGTATAAAAGAGCTCTAGAATCATGGGAGATCACTCATCACCCGTGCGCACCACCTTTGTTCCCATTATTTCTGCACCACGTGAGTAGAGGTGCACCGCAAAATTGGTCCATGTGTTGGTCCTACCATTTACTTACATATGCAGTGCAGCTTAATACTATTTTTTACATTGTTCAGATCTCAACATCCGTCGATCGACGGTCCAACCTCGAGTCACCCCGAATTCCCAGAACTTTGCACGGTTAGTCCAGAACCTATTTTAGTTCCCTGTCCTCAGTAAAGTGTTATGTGTGCGTGTGTATGTACAAAGATCAAAGATCCGCTCTGCCCTGGAGCGCCTGTCACAGACATTGGGTTGCGCAAAAAGGACCGCCACTTGCGACAGGATCCAGGACCTAATTCATCTCCCGTATTACATCGTAGTCTCCGAGTCGGGGGGCGTATGGTAGTTCAGGTTGTAAGCCGGTGGCCCACTGTTGAGGAACTGCATCGCCCGGAGGCTCTCACGCGAAACCGACCGCCGATGCGGCAGCTGGGGGATCGTGATCGAATCAGTCGTCCCGCCGTTGTTGTTCGCCTGTGAGACCATCTGACCACCACCGCCGCCGTTCGCTAGGTTGGCGAACACATTCTCCATGGGCTGGCCGCCACCAGTGGGGCCACCCGGGGGGGACACGTTGTAGCCGCGGTTAGTGACGCCACCCGTCGACATTCCTGCTCCAAGTGCTCCTCCACCTAGGTAAGAGCTTAGTGGACGAGTTCCGTGAAAGTTGGAGTAGCTCGAGCGAACCGACGGCGGTCTGTTGGTCCCGTTCGTTCCGTAGTACTCCTCGTTCAGCTCCGGACTGTGGTTGAGGTTCGTCGTCGAGTGCTGGTACACCGGGTTCGAGAGGCCCGTGTGGCCCAGCACGCCTCCGCCGAGGGCTTGCTGGGGTGACGCCGCCCACGAGGTCTGCTGCTGGAGCAGCGGCGAGGACGAGTTCATGTTGTAGTAGATCGGATCGATCGGGCTGTTCGTGCCATCGAGGAGCGTCGGCGTGTGCAGGAGGTGGGGCCTCCGGTGAGGTGGCAACGGTGGCAACTGCTGCTGCTGCTGTTGCTGCTGATGCTGCACCTGATGTTGATGGTGGTGCTGGTGGTGATGCTGCGCCGCCCCGAACGTGTTCAAGTTGTTCGTGGTATCAGCACCGGCGCCTGTTACAGCTGCCCCCTGGCCGAAGTTGTTCAACTGTCCCAGGATGTAGTCATTGTTGAGCGATTTCAGGTTCGATTCCGTCAGGTCCGGGTTTTTGTTGTGCACGAACGGCGGAAAGGTCTTCGTCAGGGTCATCGTCCCGGCCGCATGCTCCAGCCCACCCAACTCCTGCGCCTGGTGCCGGTGGTGCTGCTGCAGGTGCTGCTGCAGCTGCTGCTGGTTGAGCAGCTTCGTGACCGGGTTCTGGTGGTGCGCCATCTTCCGGCGCGAGTTCCGCACGCTGCTCCGGTGGTGGTGGTGGTGGTGATGGTGATGGCCACTCCCGGAAGCGTTCGTGCCCGACGAGGAGGAGTGGCCCCGCCGGCTGGAGGTACTCTGGCGGCCTGTCGTCCCCCCGGCAGTGCCCCGCTGCATCACCGAGCGCCGCTTGACACGCCTCGGAGTCATCGGCTTTGGGCTGAGCGAGGACGGAGCGCCCCCACCAGCCGCACCGCCCATCATGAGGTCATCGTCGTCGTAGGCGTCGTTCGGGTGCGCCCCGCGAATCGTGTCCACCGGGCGGCTAAACTCGATCGAGTACAGCGACTGCCGGTGTTTGGACTTTTTACTAGTTCTGCTCACTGTCCGCCGCCATCGTGAAACGCACATTGAACGAAGGATGCGCAGAGGGAGAGGGGCGTGCACAGCGTAGGGACGCACGCGGGAGTGAAACCACGCGATGGCGGTCGGAACGGACCCCGGTGTAGGGAAGTTAGGAAGGTGGCGTGAGAGAATAAAATAGGAAGGAAAAACAGGAAGAAAGTAAGATACAGAACAAAAGTGAAAGAGAAAGAAAAAAGGGAAACAAAATTAACAAAAAATTAGTAAAACATATTTGCACAAGTGGGGGGTTTTTTTTTCTTGGCGGACAGGAGTATGCAATAAAAGGAATAGTGGAACTAGGAAGGAAACGAATAAGAAACCATAGGAACGATCAAATTGGCAAAGAAAGCAAGAACTGATGAACATTGCTCTTAACGAACGTTTGTTCGATCTGTAAGCATTTGCATTTGTGTGGTTGTGGGTGCAGGTGTTCGTACTCTGTGTGTGTTTGCATCGGAACACTACACAGGTTTATGAGATCAGATCATTTGACCGTTTAAGAAATTTGCTATATCTGTTGCGCTATCCATCAACCCAATAGGTTTTTTTTTTCTACTTTTCCTATAGTAAATTATTTTATATATATATTATTGTACCAAAATGGCAAATTAATTCGATGTACTAATTATTTATGGAAACAGTGCTTGAATAGCCGTTGTAAACAATATGTAATACTAGTGTAGCCAAAGAAGATCTATCAGAATTGTTGGCTTTTAAAAAAAAAACTAACGGAAGTTGCCTATTTTCCCTTGATTTCTGATAAAGTGCTTGGAAAACGACGAAAACAGTTCAAAATGAACGAACAGGACAAAGATGTGGTCTTAAAACTTTGAACAACAGATCGTTTGAAGGTTGATCTCGCACGATACTCAAAAGTACAGGTGCAATCTAGCGAATCAATAATTTCGTCCGCCTAGGCACACCGATGGTCCCTGGCTTCGATAGTGTGCCGGACTATCTACTTCACATTGGTGAGAAAAAAAACGCCAACAGTAAAATATTGACCGACCGCAATCATCATCAGCTGACTGAAACCACCACGTCGGGAGGAGAGTGGAAAACAAAATCGATTGCGTGACCGAAATGCGCCTCGGCTTGGCGGGCTCTGACCATGAAACCGGCACCAGTGTGGTCCGTTTCCGTTTGCCGTCAGACCTTCTGGAGGGCGTTATGAAGGCAACGCGCGAAAGTGCAAGCAAGCCGGCGAAGAAGGTGGAAATTCAGTTCCAAATAGCATGAGCCGACAAGGATCGATTTTATTTTCTTAGCGTTTTCGCCCATGAGCGCCGGGGACCTTTAAGGACCTGCGGAGTTGTTGAATCATTCCTACTGCGACTGCAGATGCCGATGCGGCAAGCTTCATATAAAAAAGGTCAAGCAAATCTGTTTGGGAAAAATGATGCGATTAATGATGCTTTATGTTGCATTCCTACAGTCATGAAGTGCCATGTGCCGAGAACGAATTATGCATATCGAAACGGCCACGCGGTGACATAAAACCTGCTCGGGATCACGAGTCAATAACGAATCTGCGCTTCGTGCAAGTGAGCTAAATTCGTGGCACGGAAAAGCATTCCCGTAGTACACACCAATGCACACTGGAGACGAGCACTTACCCATAAAGAATGCCAAATGATTGATAGAAGATTCGTTTTTTTTAAAACATTTTGGTAAACAGGCTTTGAAGAAGCTTCCATTGGAAGATGAGGGGTGGGAAGGAATATTCGGCAGGTGGGTTTTGAAGATGCGGCCAGATTTCGCCACATCGGTTAGTCCAGCGTCTAGATGGGAGGTTCGAAGGTTAGGCAAGCAACCACTACACTCGCTAATGCTACCCACGGAAGAAGCCACGGAGCAGGGCCGGTTAGTGTATTTTTCTACGGGGAAGAATAAAACATATTTTACAAAAGGATGCAAACGGAGTTACATTATTATTGCATGTAGTTTAAATACTCCAAATACCGATTCCGGGTTGATTGCAATGAGTTCCCATTGTTACGTGCTTATGGGGGCGAAAAGAAAATATTAGTTTTGTTGCGTGTAGCAAGTCAGCAGCAAAATTATTATTCGTTGCGTTGGTGAAGAAGGTTCTGCAAAGAAACTTGTTACTCTTAATATAAAAAAAAACGTAAAATAAACTACTTCTACATTTCCAAACAAATCCACCGTACTGCAATTGGACTACTTTTCGATACAAATAACTTACAATACGCTAATTTTTTACCCATTTACAACCATAAACTAAGGACAATGGAATACAAACAAAACAGATTGAATAGGTTTCACCCCATCGATTCCGTTGGTCCTTTGAGTAGAAAAGAACGCGAACGAACATTGGGGTGAAGTGTAATTTATAAATAATAACTCTAGTATACTCGATTCTGAATGGTTTGGCTGCAATAAATGAAACATTAAGATCGATTTACTCCTCAAAGCATGTACTTTTTTTTTGTACTTTAAATTCGATTACATTTCCGTAAAGAAGGGGATTTGTTATCAACTTCAAACGGGAGCTTATTTATGTCAGTGAAGTTGATACGATCTAGAACAACCATGAACGTGTATTTGTGTTCGAGTTATTGTACTTTTGAAACATTTTTATTTATTCTTTATTGCTATCTCCATTGCTCCTGCGGCTTTCAGTCATCTGAAACTTAACGGGCCTCCTTCAGGAAACCTTCAGCCGGCTAAGGCAAGTTCGAAACGAAACAGTGTTTTTTTTTACAGCACTAAACTCTTACATGATAAAGAAATAAGAAAAACAGAATGGTTCGCATTTTTTCGTTGAGCTAAACTAATCACAAGTGTGTTTCAATAAGGTTTACTTTAAATTCTTGTCCCTCCGGACGTGGTAGTTTTCAGATGTTTGTACAAAAAAGCTCTCGATCGATCGGTCGTGTAATAGCTTTTCGTATGCAATAATTACCTATACTATCGCACGGGGAGTTAAATATATGCATTCAAACAGTCACAGGAAACGACGGCGTGTTTTTAAACTTATTGTTTTAGTTCTTACTACTCTCTATTAACTCAAGTAACGAAGATCTCTTTTGCTGCCCTAATTGCGTCTAGTCTAATTTCTTCTAATTCTCTCCTAAACTCTCCACTACCTGCTGCTTTTCTCAGCACAGCGGGGGCCTTTTTGGTGGCGACACTATGTTGGCAAGCCGCGGTTGGCAAGCAAAGTCGACTTTCCAACGGCACCCAGAGGATTTGGCGAGGGAAACCTCAATGCTTCACGCTTTGGCTTCAGCGTACATGAAGTATCGTAATCCTGCTACGGATTGCCTTTTGTTTCCTTCCCTTCGTGCGCTGGCGATTGCATACAGACGATGTAACGATATAAGGATATAGGAACGACTACGGACATCTATTTATAAGAACGATTTGTTTAACGTAGCATTCGTCGGTTGGGAAAATATCGACAGTGGCAAGTTTTTGCCAGAACGTGGAACGTGGAGCTAAAGGTAACACAGTGTCGAAAGTGTCGGCCGAGTAGGGCAGTGGGTGGGTTGTGCCCTCCATTGATTACCGGAGACGGTGGCCGTACTCTTGTTCTCCTCCTTCAACTAACGAACGCGGTTGAACGCGGCCTCCCGCGAGGAGCTCTATTTTACGAGGATTATTCTAACGGGCGGGATTTTTCTACTATACGCATTCTACTACCAAGAAGAATTCCGTCACATAGACAGTTGGATAAATTCGTTTTAAACATAAATAACACCACGCACGTTCTGTATTTTGGTTTGCATTTAAGGAACAGCAGCGATCCGAGCGTCTCTTCGTGCGAGGAAATGAAACGTCTTACATCATACGGCAAGTTTTGCGACACTAAGTAGTTCAATTTCCCTAACACGTTCTCCAAACATAGCTTTCTTACCAAAGAGAAAGAGAGAGTCAATCAGTTGGAAGTGGGTATCAGAGAGAGTTCTTGATTTACAACCTGCTTGTAACAGGGTACATGAAAAGTCCTGAATCCTCCGAAGAAGGGAAATACCGATGCGTAGCACTTAGAGGAATCCTTCGATGGTTCACATTTTTCTAATGGTTACTTTTCAGTACTTAATGTGGGTGAAAAATGGGGAAATAATTCAGTTTCGTTCTGCTACGGCTTGATGCTACATTATCATTGATACAACCGCTCAATGCTGTATATCAAAAGTTTGCCAGGGTTGAGCAAATCTCCTAGAAGCCCGCTCCTTAAAACGAGCATGGGTTGACGGATGGCCCGGATAAGTTGCTGCAACGTTCCTTCGAAACTCCACTTTTATCTCATTAACGATTTCCCGCACACGAACGGGAAAAAGGATGAAATAAAATAAATCCACGGGCGGAGTGGATCAGCAATCGGCAATTAAAACGATCGGAGGCACATCGCTTGAATGTTCCCGTACATCCGCTTTTCCTATTTCCTTCTAACGAATTCCTTTTCTTCCGTGGAGGAGGAAGAAAATGCTTGGAACAGGACGGCGGCCGAAGTGAAAGAAGTGAGACGGAAACACAGCCGCAAATTGATATCATAAATCGTTGATGCGGCGAAAAACGCCGATACGCCGTTTTCCCTACGCAGCACCTCTTCACGGAAGAAATGGTGGCCCGCGAGTGAGAGTTAGCGATTTCAATAATCCCCACCCCTGTGTAGCCGGTATATCGTTGTGTCACCGTGACGGGTTCGTGGGGTGGGAGGGGCGGTACCAGATGGAAAATAATAACAGATGTACAATCCACCCACAGATACTGCTATCCCATCATTAGGCGTTTTAACCGCAAGCGGACCCAACAAACCGTTTTCCATCCATCCGTCCAAAAAACGACGAACAGTGGAACAGTCCGTGTGGCCTTCCGCCATTACTCCATTCGATGTTGGAGCTCTGCGAGGAGGAAGGATAAAAACAACCCCCTCCCCAACCCGACGGACTACGATGGCGACACGTTGCTTCCTGCGCGGTGGAAGAGGAAGGTCGGCAAGTCTTCCTAGGACCACGCTCATGATCCGGGGGGGGGGGGGGGGGGGGGGGGGGGGGGGGGGGGGGGGGGGGGGGGGGGGGGGG
>JAOEFI010000006.1:27832926-27846379 GCA_034621735.1 Anopheles plumbeus
GGTAAAAGTTTCTCAACGTGGGTTATGGAGTGCTGTCAATGTTGGAGTCTGTCTGGGGATGTTCTTGTGTTTTCTTTCCGAACGCTGATAGAATTATCTTTAGCTGTACAGACTCGGAATGGCTGATACAGTTTGAAGGGTCACAGACAGGTATATTGATGGTGTTTATAGTAGCAGAAAGTTTAATCATTTCTATTTCTTCCAAAAGCCATTTGTACAAACATTCTGTTCAATACAATTTATGAGAAACCTCAACTTGGACTTCATGGGTTTCTTTTTTTAATCATTTCTTTGAACTCCGATTTCCAGCCCAACATTTCTTAATAAAAATATGCCCTTCTTATAAATATTGAAGCAGCAGGAATGTTGTTAAAACACAATTAAGAGCAATCTTGCTGTTGTTACGACCTTCGCAGTTGCTTCGTGGAGCAGCTTTAATTACTGCCCCATCCGATGCGCTCCAACAATGGAAAATGATGCTGCCCGCGCCTGTCTAGAGACCCGGGTCGATTCAATTCACTCCTGTGGGAAAATGGTCAGCTTTACTTAATTTCCATCCTTCGTGGTATTGTTTGGTGAAAGTGAACGAATTAAATTTCTCCAACCTACCGCCCCAGTCTCCGGCGAAGTGTAACCTCGGCCAGCTCGAGAGCATCCGCTTCGCGCCCGCTCGTTCGCACCGGGGCACGGACGGTTCGCCCACTGGTGCTCTGTTAGAATTACCGCAGCAATAACCGATGCGAACTAGAAAATTAATGGCCCCACATAAATAAATCCGGGGCAAGTATTTTTCATTTTGGGGGCATAAACTCTCCGCTCCGTCACCGTCCACCGTCCGGGAAATGCAGGAGGGTGGGGGGCAGGGGAGGAGGTTCGCTCGAGGAATGGTTCGAGTATTATTCGTTCGATCGGCGTTCCACCGCATGCTGTGCCCTGGTAAGGATTGTGCGCCTCCATTGGCACGGTTCTATATCAGACGGGGCAGATTTGTTCGAGTGGTTCTAATAACTCCATTCCGCCGCCCGCTCCATTCCCGAGCTGATGAATGATTCAATTTGGTCTGATTTTTGGTAAAATGTCGAATTTCTGACGTACGATGCGTATGATTGGAGCTGGTCTGTGGAATTCAAAATGCAACCGCTCCGCTCTAGTAGTGGTTTTGCATTTGCATCTCCCGGAAAAGGGTGACCAAATGGTCGGAGAGATCCCCGATGGGTGGTCTGTGGGCAGCAGAGCACGGTTGCGTTGAATTGATCAAGCTTCCAAGGCTTTAAATCAAATTGTACACTAGGAAAACAGATGTACTACATGTGGCATGTTGTTTTGAATGTTTGGCGCTAAACTGATCACAGGCAACATAATTTTTCCTTTCCTCTCGACAAAACAGTGTGAAAAAAAATTAAAGGATCAAAATATCATGCACTGAAATACATTATCTAGCCAATAGAAAAAAAAACTCATTTATTTTCTCCCTTGTACAACCTACAGGATTTCAACTATTTTTTGTTGTCTTGTATTTATGGACAAACTATGGAAAATGCTGTTTGTCGGGTATGATTTTGGGCACATCGTACAACGACAGCCACATCCGTAACAGAGCTGGTTCTAAATTGTAAAGATATGGGCATGGGGATGGCATTCCTTAAGCAACACAGAAGCTTCATCTCTGGCAAGATGGGATTGGGAGGTAGAACGGAACGGTGTTTCTCGATTTCCCACACGAGGCACCAGGCGTCTCCATGGTATAATCTCGGGGAAGCTGCAATTCATTCTGCAACCCACGTAGGACCGAACCGAATGCTGGGAATTGGAATTGAATAAATCTTCAGATGGATTGTAATCGCAAATGCACGCACTCCACACCTGCACGCATCGATGCCAGCCGACACACATCCCACAAAAGGCGGTGTTACGTCCCGTCGGGACACCCGGACCCGGGCATCATGTTCGTTGGCCCGAAAAGTGACGACATTGCCGTCCTGTCGGGCCCTGGGTACTCGGATGGAGTGATATGCAAATAAATTGTCACGGGCTATGCGGCTGCAAATGCAACTCCTGCCGGCAGGTACATATTTCGGAAGAGATTTACATTTC
This sequence comes from Anopheles plumbeus, assembly GCA_034621735.1. NCBI lineage: Eukaryota > Metazoa > Arthropoda > Insecta > Diptera > Culicidae > Anopheles > Anopheles plumbeus. The sequence goes on from JAOEFI010000006.1 coordinate 27,835,021, forward strand.
GCTACCGGAAGTGATGAAGATGGATGATGTGTTACGGCATTATTTCAATTCATGTTATAATTTCCGGCCCCAAAGCAACACGGCTGCTCCATTGTGCGGTCTGTTTTGCTGCAATGTGAACCGACTGGAGGGTTGCATGAAAAGCTTAGAAGGTTTTCGATCATCAAAAACAAGCTTCTCGAACATATCACATAATTTTTTTTGAATTAATCGAGAGATCATTTGTTTTGACAAGCATTGATAGATAGTTGGAAAATTCGTATTCACTATATTCAACGTGGATCGAACCCTCGTAACTGATAATTTCAGCTACTAACGGTGACTTTATTAGATCGACCATTTTCATTTTCAACCCCTGCCATCTTCCTTCCGACATCGCCCGCCAGGGAAATGGGTTTCCCTTCGGTCCGATAAGTGCGCATAACATCAGCTTCGTTATCGAACGGGTTACAGTGAGGTTAAACACTCGAACCCCGGGACACCGTCGAACAAGAAAGGCATGATTAACGATCTATTTGCATAACCGCTGCCTCAGCACGCTCAACGGTGCTGCACTTTCTTGCTCCGCGTTCTTTTACGAGGCGACGTGCAATGATGCGTGCTGGGTGCTCCTCTTTTTGTGTTTTCCCTTTTCTTCTACGAACTCAAAAGTTCGGTCGATGCACCGTGTTTGCATTTTATGGGAGGAAAATTGATGACTTTTTCTTCTCCGATATTGATCGTTTCGCCGCCACGACACCGGGGGAGGAGAGTTGTGGGCTGCAGAAATTGTGCAGAATCATCGCTCTTCGAAGCGTCGGTCTTTCGGTTCCGATCGGGGGTTCGATTGTTGCACTCTGCTTGACACTCTCGATAAGTTATCTTTTTTTTTCGGATCATCGTCTCTGGGAAATTTTTCTCTTCAACATGGAAAACTAGAATAGGACTAGCATTCGATCATATACAATTTATGCAACTCTAGAATGACAGCTTGCAGTACAGGCATTCAGCGAGTTCCACATTAATCCAAATGGTTAAGATTAACGATAACGTAATAATTTGCATACTGTTGAACTGTTTTTTATGATATATTTTGTCACGATATTTCGAACGGTATTCGTCACTAGGTTCACAGCATTTTAAACGCAGTGCTATAAGCGATTGCTCCAACTTCCTCCCTTGCACGTCCAGTGAATCTTGGGGACACTCATTTCGTTTCCGCAACTCCGCCATGCTATTCAGATCAAACGGTTCAATTCCATTCCGTTCCGGGAAATGGGCTACAAACATACACTCACGATGAAGCTGTACTTCTCCAACCGATGAAAACTGACGTCGTGGAGGGTAAGGTTTGAAAACAGAAAGGAGACGCATCCATGCTGCTTCCTGCCCCTCGCGGATCTTGAGCTTCTTGGCATTTTCCTCACCCTAACGTTCTCCGCTGTACAGGGTGAATGTTTGCGGGTCTAATTTATTGTTCCATGCCAAAGTGCACCCTATACGCTGCCATGTCCAACCCTTCGCTTCTCGAGATGCATTCCATTCGGGTGTCGCATTTTCGCGCGCGCGCCACATTTCGCTCTCTGCTCTGCTGGCATTTCGCTGGCGGAAGTGGAACCGGTCGCGTAGGTGCCAACACATTCCACAGTTTGCCCAGTGTCACCCGAGAGTAGGAGCAGGGGTTGGAACGCCTCGTCTCGAGGCGGTGTAGTGTGCCTAAGGTCTAGAGGTGGGGCACAATGCTAGGACGCAAGTATTTCTTTCGGATGAAGAAAGCTTCACATTAGACGACCGGGCCGGGCATAAGCGAGTGGTTCAAGAGTGTTTTCCCAGCACAGGCTAGTGCTAGCTTTCCTAGCACATACTCCCGCTAAAAACAAGGGTTTTATTTGCTCCCGTTTCCCTCCACCTTTGCTTCAGCCAGCCAGCCAGCTTTCAAGCCATTTTCTGTCGTTGATCTTTGAAGCAACGGGTAGTTTTCTTCTACTGGTTCGGTGGCCGTAGTCGCTAGGGTGCAATTGCGGGCAAGTTTTCTCCAAATCCTCCCCAGAACGGAGTCACAAAAACCAGCACGCAACAAACGGTACCGTGTTGGGAAAGGCTTTTGCTTTGGAATAGGGAAAAAATGTTCCATTACCGAGCTACTCATTATGTGCCATTCGCTTCCGGCGCCAACGGAACTGGTGGTGGATGTGTGGCAGGCAGTTATCGAGTAGGTGTACCGGAGCAGTGGCCTGCTTAAGTTAACGTTGTTCTTCGCCCATTCCGGTGAGCGTGCTAGTTTCGTTAGCGAACTGGCAAACTGGGGAACTTTATAGCACTTCGGCGAAATTAAGTTTGCGTTTGCGGGGCACCTGAGGGCGGGTGGGCGGGGATGGGGATGGGAGTGCGGACACCGATGATGAAAGTAAGAATGTCGTCCCGTTGCACGTTTTCTGTTATTATTGTGAAACCGTATTTTTCATCCTCCCGCCAGTAGCGGCAGCGGGACGCAAGAAAACGAAGCTACTACACCCAACGGGGAGTGGGAATGCTGGAAAAATGGCACCGCTCGCCCGACCACTCGCTGAAGTGAGCAAACAAAGTTGACCACAGTGGACTGCGCGGGAGTGGAAAAAGCGACTCGGTGTCGCTCGGCGAACCGGAATGCACCTGGTTGGGAAAGTTTTGCCGTAAAACAAACAACGGACGTTTTCCGAGTACCGAGTTCGAAATGGATTAGTGGACGGGTGGGAGAATTTGTTGGGTAGGGATAAAATGTTGGTGCTGGAATTTGATCACACGAAACGGCAGACTTCATTACGGTCTGTTATTGCAATAATTTGACAGCGGCTACTTTGTTACAGCCATTTGCATGCAGTTAATCATTGATACTACCGCTTTTTAGAAACATGCAAATAGAAAATGTAATTAGATACAATCAATTACCACGGGTACCATGGTAAACTTCTATTCCTGTTCCTTCTCTTTCGCTCAAATACCTAGGGCACGATGAACGATACAGGCGTCAGGAAATAAAATCAAAAACTCCTGGTTTGGAAACCGCTGCAAAAGAAGCCACGGTAGTAGGATGGATTAGAATTAATCGGCTTTATGCCACACACGGGACGATTTCGCCGCTAGGATGGGATATTCGCGGTCAGTTTAGGATGATACGATCATGCTCGAATATGAGAGCACGTGCCACATTGCTATAAAACACCGTCCGTAGTCTCCACTTGAGCTCGGGAGGGATCGCCAATTAATCGAACGCGCCAGGGCCGAATGGAACAAGGCGGAGAATATGACATCCTAAACAAACGTTCGGAGTTTCATGTCCGAACAAAAAAAAAAATCGCGATAGATCACCGGAGCAGTAATGTTGAAACATAAAAATCGCATGCCTCGGAAACAGAGACGGGCACGGAAATAAAGGGCCAATTTACAGCGAGCTCCTAAAACTGGGCAACTCGTAAAAATCGTGCCCGCGACGCAGCGAAGCGCAGACAGATGGCGGAAAAGCTACGGAAAAGAGCCGTTGGCTTTAGTCGGTGTGCTGTCGGTCGAATGCGAATGAAACACAACAAATAACTCTGCCTGCTCGGAAGCATATTGATCGCTTGAGAGTTGTGTTGGCGGGCGGGTGGGTGTAGGTGGGGAGGGGAGAGGAATGTGCGTGTAGTGTTTCCTAATGCTGGTCTTATACCCTGGCACCGTCAATTGAACCTTGCGGCTTGAGCCGCCGTTTGGCTGTGTGTGGGGGGGATTTATATTTTCCTGTCGATGCCTTTCCGGCCACTGTTCAGTTCATTGGTTTCGTCGCGTCGCCTCCATCGTTTGGTTGGTTTGGGACAAACGACAGAAAAAAGCTACAATTTTTTTTCTTTCCCATTTTTTTTTATTCCTTCAGCTCACGGCCCGATGTAAGCGCTGTAAGCGGATTTTTATGTGCAAAGCTATAATCATTATTGAACCACCTGTTATTGGGAGCGCTTCGCCAGGGTGTCGGTCAGATATGCGTTGCCATTCGTCGCCGCTTACGCCTCTCAACCCTCTGCCATCTACCATCAGTACTCCACCCTTCGCCGTTCCGTTCCTTATCCTTTACCGTACCGCGACGTCCCTCTGTGGAGAATGTGGACGCAAGCGATCGAAAGCGGTGGCGAAACCGTTTGAAATAAAACGGGACAATAAAGAGGAAATTATCGGTTTACTATCTATCGGTTTCCGATCAAGTCGTTTTAAATTGTTCCTTCCGCGGGCTATTCCCACGCGTGGCGCATCCGTTTCCCGATGTGTCTAGTGTGCGGGTTTTCGGGGAATCTATGTGAAAGTTTCATACAAAAACAATGCGCCTGCAAAATGTACTCACGTGTATAAAAGCTGTAGCTGACCTGTTCCATATAAACGCTGCAAACCGTTAACACATGGATGGGTTTTTGTTCATGTAACATCTAGCACAGTTGTGTGTGTAGTAAATAAAGGAATGTGTAGTACATAAAAGCAGAAAATCATTTAAAGCATGTTTTGAATCTATAGGCTATTGAGTTTCTCCGTAACAACCAGATATTTTATTACATGGTTGGACAAATAGTTGTCAGAGGAAAGGGTGTGTAAAATTAAATTTCTCACTAAATTCAAATCGTTTAAATTCGGGCTTCCCTTCAAATATTCAGTTCGTGGTAGAATGGCAATTAAAAACGATGTTTCTCCGTTGCAGTGCACGAACCAGCAAGGGAATCCCAAAACATAACTCCCCAGCACAAGCACTGCCGCACATTTGTCAGTCCCATATGTTCCCGGCAACAAACTATTCTAATAAAATGGGGAATGGTTTGCATGCATCGTTCTTTTTTCCCTCCTTTTTCCCTTTGAAGTAACGTTTATTCATGCAAGCCCGTTTCGGGTGCAAAAAATGTCCAGCACGTGCTGTATAATTTCCTCTCCTTGGTAGATTTTTTTTGTTCACGGTTTTGATGTCCTCCTTTGGTCGAGGATGTGTTGCACGGCTGGTCTCTTTGCATCCGCGTTTGCAGCGGGAGGCGCAAACCGCGGTGCGCACCAAAACGGCGAGGTGAGGTGAATATGACAGATCGCTTTAGGTGTCACGCTTTCCACAGCACGCTTTGGTTACGCTCCGGGTGGGCCCAGAGGCGAAGCTGTCCTACTCAACAAAGTGTGCCGGCGATTGCTCTCGACTTGATTAGCATTATGACATGGCATTTGTTCGCGTCTGTCAGCGGGAACTCAGTGTCAGCTGCAGGGACACTTGACGCAGGGCAATCGGTGCGGAGAGGTGTTTCCTGGGCTGCGGGCGGGGCAAATGGTTTAATTTGGCAGAAATTTATTAACGCATCCGAGAGTTCGAGATAGTCGTCGTGGGGATGAAATTAATTACACCCATTACCGAACCGCACCGTGGAGTGAAGCAAAGCTCAGCCCCACTCAGGCTCAGTTGGCCGGCTGGTGTGTCCGCCATTGCCATCGAAATGTCCGCTCGTTATATGCCGAATGTCACACAAACAAAAAAAAGATGTCCCCGTGAAACCGTAAAGTGCGCACAAAATGGAACGAAATTGCTGACCGGAAGACATCAGTGGTCTCCGATGGACGGGGAAATCCCGTGCCTATCTGGCCGGGACGTGCAGATGGCGTTCGAATTGTGTCAAACAAAGTCCTTCAGGCGGAGACTCTGATAAATGGAAGTGAACAGTTTCTTCATCATCATTACCGCACTTTTCCGCGTGTTGCCCATTAATATTTACAATATGGCGCAAATGGACGTAAGCACCGGAGCGCACGGCACATCCGCCGGAACGCATTCCGTTAATTGACGAGCCCGTGGGTTACCTGCCGCAGTTGCTTTCCCACGAAAAGGTAACGCCCGCTGGAAAAACAAACACACGCCACCAAAGCTGTCCGGAGAGTGACGGGACTGTCCATCGAAGGCTTTCACAGAATCCGACCTGTTTTTCAATGCCTAATGTGTTCTTGTTTCGTAAAAACGGTACTGCCATTGGATTCTAATACACTTACCGTTGAGCTAATTCAGATCGTCGTTCGGAATCGGAAGCCGCAAGGGGATCGGGGTCTTTTCCCATTCCAACATCAGTAGTAAACGGAGCAGTAGGGGGCCACACTCGGACCATCGCATTGGTGCTCTAAGTCCTCTGGTATGATCTGGTTTATGACAATTACTGTATCGTTTAGGTTTTTACTAGAACTTCCCGTGCCGTCGGACCCGCACTTCCTCAAAGACTTTCACTGATTTGTCGCCACTCATAAATAAAGGAAAACATAGACCAGATAGCGGACACGGTACGGTCGGACCGGATACGGAAATGTGAAAATTAGTGCAATCTGTTCGGCCGTGGTCGGTTGCGGTCGGCGCGACGACTCGGCGCTAGGACCCTTCCGTGTGGCCATCCGGAGAGTCGTCTTGCAGGGAGGGAAAGCTAGCGACTAACCGATGAATGGTGCGCCCGGATGATTGTCCAGAAATGGTCTCCTAGCGAGGATACCGTTTGCAGATATGCCCAGAAGCAGGTCAGCTGCAGGAGTGGTCAATGCGCGGTTGTAGTGTCGTGTATCTTCGTCGCAAGTTCGAAGAGCGCTCCTATGCCCACCCAGTTGAGCTTCCGGAGGTACCGGAGCCGACTTGTGCCATCGAATGTCATGCTTGGTTGGGAATCGAAATAGGATATACTGCGCTCGGCGTCATGCTAGTGCCGTATAAACAAATCTTCGTAATCGGCATCGGTCCTTGGTCGGCGGCAATGCTGTCGGCCCAGTCGCCAGTCGTGCTGGAATGTGCTGCATGTTGTGCCGACATTGCGGATCGGTTTCCCCCGTGGCGCTGTCTTGTGAGCGAGGGTCCCAAAGTGAAATAGGAGTCATCATTAAATAATAAATCTCCCCGGACGGGTGTTGCATTGTAGCGTGTTCTTGGACCGCTTCGTTTAAGTACCGCTCGATGCCGCACGGATGCTCGTGTAAGGAACGTTCGTGCCGCGGGAAACGGGGACCCTCTCCTACCGATGGCCGTCTCATCCCGCCAACTGGATTCCGTTTAGTTGCTTGGGGGTTTGAAGGGACACTGAAACGACGCTTTTTGCGCATTGATTCACCGCTGGGGCGTGTGAATAAGGATAATTGGTTTTTCAGTGTCGCATTAGGAATGGTTCCGTTGAAATCAGGGCGAGGCCCATCGGGGGTGGTCCTAACTGGGTACCGATATTTCTTGGCCGCAGTTCCGTAGATTGGATTACTTGCAAGACGCATGTGGTGAATTGGGGTTACATTAGAATTTTACGAGCAAATCGAGGCGCGTGTTCGCTATCGACTTTTCTAAAACGCAGTCGACAACATTTTACAGAATGTTCCCGAAGAGAGTTCACCTCCGTTGCCTTTGTTGCTCGAAGAAAGAAAGGTTCGCTGTACTTTAAAACATTCAACAAATATTATACGATCTGTCTCGAACGTTTCCTCATCGCCACTAGCTTAATGAAATTGCCGAACAAACACGACATTCCACTCGAGGGCACTTAATTCACATAATATGGCGCATAACATCCCTTACTCATGTAATCCACAAGCGATCAGTAAATCACTTAAATGTTTCATAGTGACCGGCAGGCATGCCAGTGTTATTTATTTTCCCTCGTTGACTACTAGGGCCCCTTGCACGCGCACTAATAACACGTTACGGAAACGGACCAAACCGCATGGTTTTCTCTTTTTCATGCAGTCAAACTCGAAATCGAGCAAGGGTTGCTTTGTTTGGGCGGTTGGTCCGAGTTTGGAGCGTATAATTTTGCAGCGCGTCGTTGCAAAGCGGTACGGGTGACTGTGTCACGCTAAATGTGCGACAACCACGTCGGGCCTACACATATCATTAATCACCGCATTGCATTGTGGAGGCATATTAACGTTGGCTAATCTGTTCGATTCGAGAAAAAGTCCACTATTTTTTGTGTCCTCTTGGACCACGCGGTGATTGCATGCAACGAGGCGATACAATTTGTGCACCATTTTCGGGGCAGCTGAGTGGTTGGACCTTTTTTTTCCCTCAGCCGTCTGAGTGCGGAGACCATTCATCAGCGAGACGCGTTGTCACGAAGCGAAATCGGTAAAGCCTCGGCTAACGGGTTGTCCGTGTGCCAGGATCGTTGGCGTATCAATCCATCGATGGGAGGAATACCCCCAACCGGAGAAGAGGGAAACGCATTTCGGGTCGTTCGGAAAACTCATTAGCTCTCATTTTACCTTACCGGAATGGTGAGCTCTTGTGCAATCTTGCATCGTCTGACAAATGGCCAGAAAGGTGGCCGGGTTTGGATGAGATGAGCGCGAAAATGGAAGAGGAGAGAGAAAGAGAGAAAGCGAGTGAGCACGGAACAAGGATCGCTAGTTAATGGCAGAGGGTGCGTTTTGCATCGTGTCCTTCGCCGTCATCACCATCAGCGGTGGCGCAATACGCGGTCACGTACGGGCTATTTCCACGCGCACATGGCGCGGCGTGGCAGCGTTGTGTGTTGCGGAAAAACCAACAACCACCCAATGTTGTCCGCGCTCGGTGCGCTTTTTGATGTTAATGCCCTTCTGCCTCCGGGATGCGGCCGTTCCGTCCGAAGGCTCTCCGGAAAGTCTTTTCCGCGCGACGATTCACGAATGGGTCGATCGTGGAACATCGTTGCAACTGATGGCCTTTTTTCCCCCTTTGGCCTGCATGGTGCCACCAGCACTCCTCGCACTCCGCCGCGTCATCCACCGTAATTGTAAAGTTATGGTCACATATGAACCCACACACACACACACACACACACACATACACACTGAAACACATGGTGCCGCGGGGGTTTTGTAGGATTTGGCGCTCCGAGAAGCGATGCTACTAAATTGGCTTTTGTTCTACATTTTGTTGCCTGCGATGTCGTGGTTAGGGAAACAGCGATTTTTTGCCGTGCCCTTCGCCGGACCGCCCGCTCCATCATGTGTCACCGACGAACGGTAAACGCGCAAAGTAGAGGGGGCATGATTTTTTGGGCGCTGCGCCACGCAACCATTTACGCGTGCCATTTTCCGCTACGCCCCGTCGGGAAGTTTGGCGATTTCGCACAGGGGTGGGCCGCGTCTATGGACTGTGAATAATAACGCTATTTATGTGCCCGCATCATGAACATAATGTCAAGAGCAATATTTGTACGGAATATTAATCCACACGGCGGTAGGTTTGTGATGCGTTTCGGGCGCGCCGGCTTTACGGTTCGCCGTAGCTAAAGTTCATATATTTGTCTCGATTCAGTTCCCACGTGATCTGGAAGGGGCCAGCATGGGTGGTGGAAGAGGGTGGGGGAATGCATGTTTGACAAATTAAACATTTGTCAGCAGATTCGTGTTTTTTTTTGTTGGTTTTGTTGGTTTGTCTCCAGCTCGGTTCGGGTGAGGGGGAAAAAAATAGAACTAAATATATTGACCTCGTTAACACCGGGCTGGGGAACAGTTTTGGTTCATTCCGGTCTACAGCAATTAGTTTGGATAATACGATCGAACGAATTATGTCGTTGAGTAAATGCATGAATTAGTCCGTTAATCTCACTCACAGATCTTGTACATAAATATAATGGAAGCCTAGGTTAAAACCAACTGGCTTTTGCACTGCGCTGAAGCATTTGGACCGGGATTGGTCTATGGGAAAAGTTTCTTCTTTTAAGTAAATTGTAGTATAATTTTTTTCTCCATAAATTTCTTTCATTCCAAATTAATTAATTGATAGACAAATGCATTCGTTCATATTTGAATTATGTTCCCGATCCACTTGTTGCTTGTTGGTTGAAAGTATCATTGTTGATTATTTGTAGAATGATTCAAGCATATATATCGGTGTAACTAAACATGCAAGTAATATTCTCTAACACATACAAAGACCAACGAGTAATACGAACGCATCTTTGTACCGTTCACACTTTGTAATTTTTATGCAAAATTTCAGCTATTGTAGCATAAATAACCTCGGTTCCGGCTTCACGAACGCGACCCACGAAGGAAAATCAAATTCAACATTGATTGCGCCAGCCAGATCCGCCCTTAGCCCCACCTTGATGATCTGCCCGAAAAAGCGTGGGAAACGGATAGGGCCTTCGAGAGCACTTCGGCAGCATGGGTTGTTGTTCTGCAAAGTTGTCCTGTTTCTTGCGGCCCCTCATTTTCATCGCCCACCGCTCATTGAGAGGTTTTTCACTCGATTTCGTCGCGAAAGGCAGCTCGCGGGAAAATAGGTCGTGCCGACAAAATAGCCAAAAAAAAAAACAAACTTTTCAGGAAAATACAACGAGAACCAGGGGAAGGGGATCACCTGGAAATACTTTCGGACCCGAAAGGTATGGAAAAAGGTAAAATGAGCTTTTTTACGGGTGAGTGAAAATGGAAATTTTGCACCACCACTTTCAGGCACCAGCGAAGGTACTTCTTTTTCTGCGAGGAGAAGTATTTGATCCCAAAAATCGAACTAGCCGGGAATTGTTCCGGTTCGGCTGCGTTCCTAGTGCCCGAGGGGGATGGGATGTGAGGGAAGAGTGTTCAAGGTTTCCCGAACCCTGCGACAACTTGATTTTTATTCCACTTTTGCCTCGTTCTTGTGTTTTCTTTAGGAGTGGGAGAGAAGAAAAAAAGGACACTTTCAGCGGGTGACGATTTTCTTGATTAGATTTTCCAGACATACCTACGCAGACGACGGTGAGTGGATTCGTCCGATGATGCGCATCGGGCCCGAAAACAACACTTCTTCACATGCCATGCACGGTGCGTCGTTTGTGGCAAGGGGTCCCGCAGCAATAACATTATTTCTCCGTAAATCCTTCCCTGTACACCACGGCCCTTTCTTCCCGCTCCTGAGACGAGGAACGAGACACGAGCCCGGGAAAAGTAGCTGCCATTCGTCCCCGGTTGTTGTCTGCCGGAAGTGGGAACTGTTTAAATTAAACAAATTGCCTCCGAGAGCCTCCGAAGCTAGCAGGGGGAGCAGTTATACAAGTTACGGCTAGACTGGGCCAAGGGGGTCACAACATTAGACGGTATAGGCGGAAATTACGAGGGCTGCGAGTTTGCCGCTGATTTATGAAACACTCCCTCCACTCGGCATCGAGGACAGTAACGAGTTCCGGGAAATCTTTCTCCGGGAGTCCTGTGAACCGGCAAGACGGGGATTGCCTGCTTGCTACCCTTTGTGCGTTAGGGCGGAACCCCCCAATGACGCTTCGGTGGAAGAGATGCATGTAATTTAGCAAACAGGATGAATGGTCCTTTATTTTTCACAGCTGACTAGGAATGCCCCCCTTTTTCATATTACTGTTGATAGTACATGTGTTCTGTGATTTAGCTTCCGTCTGCCATCAAATAGGTT
>JAOEFI010000006.1:27858571-27878027 GCA_034621735.1 Anopheles plumbeus
GTGGAGACGTGTGCGGCCCACATGCGCTGCAGTTCCCCAGTTTCCTTTTTGGAGGGAGGCAGGGAAAACGGATGCTGATAAACGGGGCAGTCGGTCTATTCAATTTTCGACACGTTCAAATCCACCGTTCGCTTTATGAAGTTGGAGTTGGGTTGCGATGGGACCTACAAATGCCATCACACCGGAAGCGTACAATTCGTCCCAAGTTCTGGCGCTTCTCGCCGTTGGATATTGAGTGGTGGGCATAATCGGCCGGTTCCATTTTCCGATCCCAGAAAACGCATTTCTGATAGGAATCAGTTTTTAATCAGTCGAAAAGAGACGATGTTACATCAATAACTATGTAAAACAGGTCTATAAAGTTTCTTCGTTAAATGTTATACGAAAATGCGCGACAAAGGGATGATCTAAATTCAAATAAACTGGACGCAATCGAGCAACATAAACCCGCACGATGGGTTCGGACCTCAAATATCAATCAAACGGAAGAATCAATATCTCGGCAGGGAAATTGGAGCTTACAAGACAATCGCATTAACGACAGCTGACGCGTTTGATCGATGGTTCCGGCGTAATCTATCACGCTCGCCTTCCGCCGTAACACAATCATCGTGACACATTGTTCAGCCATTGGCACTAGATCATTCGGAATGAGTTTTTGGGGCCGGTGTGCATCGGTAATGTGACTCGTCATTCCTAATCGAAGCAATGCTCACTTTCGTCCGGGCGATCCGATGCCGCGTACGTCAACCGCTGATGGTAGGATGTGAATCCGTTGGGTTCAAGGAGGGTGCAACTAAGGGTTGGAAGGATCCGGGTTTGCCAGATCGACAGATATAGTCGCGGAAATCACATGATTATTTCACAGCACATGGTCCTTTCGGAAGTGAGATCGACATTTGCCGCACCAAAGGCTGAAGATAGACAAGCGGTTAATTAGTAGCTGGCTTTGTTCAGTTAGGAGAACGGTCAAATTGATAGCAATTCGGGGTCGGTAGGGGATGAATGAAAGTAGAAAGCTTTCATTGTGGAATCTTCACAAGCAGATGGTACAAAGTTCGAAAGCTAAACGCATTGCAAAATAAAGAATTGTGCAGCTCAGAACGTATGCAGCACTATGTGAAGTTATGCAACAGTTGCGGTAAAAGGATAATGGGAAATGATCCTGTTATCATGATGCTAAGTGATGGCTGATAAGCAGCAAACTGGCACCGTTATAACCTTCCATTGGTTTCCAATCAATTCCGTTGAATTCGTGGACAAACTTTCTATAGCATTTGTGGCCTCGGACCGAGGAAAGTTATGACATTCCGGTGCACTCCGTGTAGCTATGCATACGAAATGCAATCCATTCGAATGTGGGGGCTCCGTCATGCAGTGGGGAAGGATAAAGGCGGCACTCTCCTCTATTGGCAAGCGTAAGCTCGGCTCGGGAGAATGGGCTGCTCTGTGCGGGGCTGGCAGGGTGGTGGAGCCTGGTGTGGTGGATGCTGGAAGTGTAATCTTATAGATGAATTTTCTTCGTCGAAAATCGTAAAATCCAGCCGGAGTGGGAAGCGCCATTGCAATGATCTGCATCTGAACCCCTTGGGAGAAGGGCGATGAGTAACGCAGCGGTTTGGTCCGGGCACAGTAAACAACACGTCAACTGCAACGCAGAAGGGTGTTGTGCTGGTGCGAAAACACTCCCGCCTCACGGACCGTGTGTATCCGGTGCATCGCTATAAATCTCGTTTTCTTCAGTTTATTTATATCCGTTTCCCGTTCCGGAGGCTGGGTGTGTCGGGTTGATGCAAAGTCCGCTCCGGTAACGGTAAGGGAGGGGCTGGCGGAACCGCGATACTTTTCACGGCGTAAGCAGGCAAAGAAAACTTACTCCTAAAGATGACACCAGTATCCTTTGCGCAAGGAGGACCCATCCCACCCTAACATCTTGCGGGCGTCTTGGCCCTAACGTGAAAGTGCGCGAGACAGCTTGTTTCTGTCCTCATTTATTTCAAACTCCACTCGCAGGAACCGCTTTCGGTTGTTTTCGAACGGTTGGTTGCGGTTTTCGTTTCCCAGTTCGTATGGTTACATTCCGACCGGCACGGGTCCTTGTGGTGCGAAAGTACGAAACATTCGCGCTGCTTCCCTTGTTGAGCCGGGGCCGGGGGTGAGCTCGGAGCGAAACAAGAGGCGTGACTAAAGTTTGCATATTCGGAACAGATGCGCCACCATCCCCGTCCGATCAAGTGTCCTTTGCGTCGCCTTCTGGCAACAGTTGTGAACTTAAGAGCTTGGGCCCATTGTGCCACTCCGGTCCGGTGCAAAAGTCGAAGAACGCCACAAGAAATTCCTCACGGATATGTGCTTTTGCATGCATGATAGACGATAGTGCATGCATTGTTTCCGTTTGATGCTGTCCGACTTGGGCGACCTAGGAGCAAACTCATGCATGATGGCACAGTCGTTGCGCTAGGTTCTCGGGTTACACTGGGATTACTAACTCTTATTCCGCTGGATCAAAAAGCTGAACGTAGAACTTACATCTCCTTGGAGAACGCACAGGAAGGATGAGTGAAGACGGACCAGTGCAATCTATCAGATTGCAACTTGACGAAGTTCTATTGTGACATGTACTGCTGCTCAGTGTGGGATCGCTACGGACACTGCAGTTATGCTAAATGTTTTTTTTACTGCTTTCGAGAGACTTCTTTTGACGATGTTGTTAGTGATGCGGAGCATGTAGTGGATAGAATGATTTGTAACATGGTATGGTATGATATCTTTTTGTCATTCTGAAGAAATTTTTTGACGTTATCTTTGTGTGAAGTATGTACAATCGTTACATAAAATGAAACACATTTCGACACTTTTCCTGTCGTTTAAGTTTCGTACGGATCGAGAAAACCGTATGGCCGATGTCTTCATCAAAGAATGCGATACATTTTGTAACGACAGTGATATTGTTTATCTATCTTCATGCATATCTTTTTCCCATCACGTTTCCATCAAAGCACCACGATCTAGCATGATAAGGGCGATGGATTTTTAATACATTCCAATGTATGTGTGCGTGGTTTTTTGCTTCTTTGCATGAACCGTCATATGATAACACAATTTCCCTGCCCGTTCGTGCCACCCACCTGCACCCACGTTGGCCTCGTTCGCCGGTATCAGCTCCTTGCATCGCATAACGTAATTTCATAATAAATTCTGATTGTCCTCCGGTCGGTCGATGCTCGCTTCGCTTTGCTTCGGTGTGCCACTGCCGATACATTCGTTGCCTCGTCCGCCGCATAACCGTATTAAGCGATCATGCATAAATTCTTCTCTTATTCATCTCGGGCTAATGGAACACACACGACCGGTATCCACACCGGTGCCGCTACCGGTCGGGAAAAACGTGGTCGGAAAACCGAAATGAAAGCCTACAATCGACATCGGGAGGCGTTCATGGACGTGGAGGTGAAATGATTCCGTTGCCGTTGCGGGTGCTGTCGATGCCACCCGGTCTTCTGCACGGACGATGATGAAGAAGGCGAGGGACTGTTTTTGGCATACTTTGATGCTGCAAAGCGGCAAGCTTTCTGCTGGGCCGACACTGGCTGATGGGAACCGTGTAGCAAACTTACGTAAGAGATCAGAGACTGTACCGAAACCGGATCGCAGTAATCGGAAAGCAAAATGGCGCAGCACCTTGATGTCATAATTTTATGGCACAAGCAAATTGAACACGAGTACATTTTTTCGTCTCCTTCTAGAAGCGGACCGGGCGTCTGTTTCGTACGTGCGGTTTCAGACTATGTGGCGGGGGTTAAAGTCTTTTTTACTCGGGACCGTGTTTTTTTCTCCAAAGACCCCCTTGCCATCCCCGTGTCGGGGTGAAGCTGGGAGCTGAACAATCTCTCAAGGGGAGGTCCATCTTGAGATCAACGTGTTATCGAGATTTTCAGCCACATGGTGTTACGTTCGTTCGGTTCGGCTCTCTTTTGTTCCTCGGGGAAAAAAAATGTCATAATGTTCGACTCGACTTCTTCAGCGGAACCTGGAGAGTTCGATGGAGCCGTGATAAAGCAGCTCCAGGTCATCGTCTTCCCTGCGACGAGGGAGAATGGAGAGGTTTTTTTTGTTATACTTTTCCCATGACCGTCCCGCTAGCTAACCACACACTTTGACACGTTCCGCCTCATATGCTCGCGCTCCAGCGCGTTGCCCAATGAGTCGGAAACGATGAATTGGCAAAATAGGAAATCACAAAAAATCGGAAAGGGTGGAAAAAAAAATCTTCCACTCCCTGGGTGCTTCGACAGTCTTTTCCATTTCCCCGTGTTGGATGAAGCTACCGAACGCTGCTCGGTGTGAAAATGTCCCTTTTTGCACTGATTTCTCGTTCAGGCACGATTTTAAGAGCAGACGAGGCGTGTGCTCCCGGTGATGTCTTTGCAGATTTTGTTTTTCTAATTTGTACCACAATTGGAACACCGAAGGCTCCGAGCCAACCATGACTACTCTATCATTGGCGAATGTAATGAATTAAAGCGTGTGTGTGTGTGTGTGTGTGTGTGTGAACAATTTCGTGTTTCGTGATAAGACTGAAATTGAATAAAGTTTCCCCCGCTCTCGGTTCGTAGGTCGTGCACACTTGCTCTTGCGAGGGATCGAACCGAGGGCGCGTGTGGTGAGCGATGGAAATGGAAAGCAATCACCATTGCCGCAACGTTCCTGAGTGTTGTAATCATTACCGACCGCAATTCAATTAAACCGTTCATAAAAT
Source organism: Anopheles plumbeus (assembly GCA_034621735.1). Taxonomy (NCBI): domain Eukaryota; kingdom Metazoa; phylum Arthropoda; class Insecta; order Diptera; family Culicidae; genus Anopheles; species Anopheles plumbeus. Next base: position 27,863,331 of record JAOEFI010000006.1, read on the forward strand.
GGTTTAGGCTCTAATATGCAATCGATCGGAGCGATGGGGCTTGACGCTGAGCATGTTTCATTTGCGCGATGGCGGGTAGGTTGGGTCCTCCGCCCATTGCCGTTAGGCCATGCTTACAGGAATAGGAACAGGTGCGTGAAGGAGACTGAAAGAGAGTGAGCTCTCTTGGTTTCCCCTTCACTCCGTTTTCATTTAATAATTTCACATGACGAGTGCGTTTCTCGCTCAGCCGCCGCTTTCCAATTGATTTGAATGATGCAGTTAAAATTATGACAATATTTGTGTTACTGTACTATGCAGCAGAGCTCTCTGCAGGCTAGTGCTGATTCAAGTTGAGGGCTGGAAAGTAATTTAAATGAATCCTTTTTGATGGGCCATTTGAATTAGCCGATATTCATCATGAGGCATTGGAAGAAAAGTAAATTTATACTAGCGCATAATGTTGAAGATGAGAAGACCCGCCCTTCGTGATTTATTAACACAGTTTTCACATTAGTAGAGTACTTAATTGAGAATAATAGAGCTAAAGGTAAATAAAACGGAATATTTTCGGTAATAATTTCCTTGAAGAAGAAAATCTAATAATAATGTTCCTTTGATAAGAAACAATTCCTGGAACGATATCGTTGCTATATTTTGTGTCGGTCGGTCGAACAAGAGACTAACCTAAAAAGAAAACAATATACACGATACGCATTACATCGAATTCTAATTTCGATTCTCAAACTGTGACAACACTTCGCCAACAACAACGGTACTACGCGCGCAATGGTAGGAAAGTGCTGTTTATTATTCCACTACGGGGTTTTCATCCAAGTTGGCCAACGGCCCAAGCTCGTACGACCAAGCGCCACCATGCGCCCCCATCGGATCGGCGTCAATCAATCGAGCGATTTTATTTCAACATCGTTGAAGTGCGATTTCCCACGAGAACGCCTCGGCGTGCTCAGGCGAATGGATGTGCGTTGACAAACGACAGAGTGCTCCCTAAGCGCGTTTTCAATGCTGGACATTCCGCGGGCAGAGCTCAAAGAAAAATAAGAGCATGGAGCAGAACACCAAACAAAAAGGGCCCCGCCGGAAAAGGTGGAAATCACAAGGTAGACCGCCCGCTGCCGGTGCTGATAGGCTGATACGGGTCCCCTCGGAGAGTTGGGTTTCGAGCGAATCCGGGGAAGGTAATTTAAATTTCACGCTTGTCAACTTTTCGATCATTCACCTGCGATGGTGGCTCAGCGGAAAAACGTTGTGTACGTTGTTCTAAAACAAGTGCATCGGGAAGAACGTTTTTACTCGTTTTAGCTTCACAAACACAAAGCACTCGGTTCCTGCTTTGGAGCATTTTTCAGGCACAATCTATGGGACTTACATCTAGGCCACTGAAACTAAGCCGCGCACATGAAGCGAACCGTGTTTGGCTAATGAATGTGCGCACGGTGGGCCGTGAAATGTTTCATACATTGCTCGGTGTACACATACAGGTCGGTATAAAGTAAGCATACTTGTTGTGCTGGACCTGGTTGGCTCCAGAGGGGTCCGTTCGAATGCATCAGAGGCGGGCAGGGTTGTAACTGGGTGGAATGATAAAAAAACACGTCCCTGTGCACTATCGGAACCAGTGGAGCACAGACTTTTTAGGCTTGAACAAGGATCTTCTCATTCGTTCCGTAAACCCACGGGAAAAAGCGCATCCTAAAATGCAGCATTTTAGACGTCGTCGTTGTATCGGTGCTGCAGCTAAAATCGCGCGTCACGAGCATTCGGATCAATCGATCGATCGTGAAGGGCAGAGGCGGGGACTTGTCGCATCCCTACCCCTAACATGCCAACCACCATCATTTAGCTTTCAAATTTTGCGGCAAAGAATTTTTCATTAAAAGTTATGTTCCAGCTTTCATTGGGGATGGAAATGGGCCGGCCATCGCCATCGTCAGTCCGAATCCTTTCTAGTCTCACCTGGGCATACTTTTGAATTCATTGTCACGGCGTTCGAGCCGGAGCCCTATCGTGGCGTCGATGGCACGTTAAAGAGAAACCGTGCCGGTGATCCTGGAAACGAGCAAATGATTTACGGCTCGCCAGAACCGCAGGCCCATTGTTTTTTGCCACTTCAGGGAGATGTTTTTGATGGGGTTTTCATTTCTTTTTCACCAGAGCTGGCACGCTGTGGCGGAATTGGACAATTTTCATTTAAAAAAAAACACGTTTCTCGCAGTTTTCTATTACTTGTTCATCCGCGCGCTGCGCAATAAAATTTCGATGGAAATCTTTTCGAATACTCAATTACACTGAATTCAAGGCAGGCATTGTGACACGTGAGTCGTGACTCGTTGCCACCATTGACAAGCGCACTTCACGCCGTGTGTTTGAAGGGCCACTCCGACACGAACGCACACTTACCTTCTCGATTCGATTGTGTGCCATTTCGCGGTGCAGAAGGGTTGCGGACTGAATCCGCGCCATGCCGCCCTGCAGCTCACGCACGTCCGACTGGAACCGTTTGATGGTTTCCCGTTCCTCCTGCAGCGCACTCACACTGACCGCCATCGCCTGGATGCTCTTGGCCGCATTGTGCACCTCCTCGCGGACAAGGCCCTGCTCGGACGCTGCCTGCGCCACGCCGTACTCGACCTTCGCAATCTCGCGCCTCATGTCCGGCACCGTCTTCTCGAACTTGCCCTGGATCGCCTCGACGTCCTCGAGCAGTTCCAGCATCGAGCCGTGCAGCTTGTCCAGTCCAGCAATCTGGCGGCTCACGTTGAAGCTGGCGCCCGCCAGGCGGCGCTGCTCGATCTCGACCGAGCGCAACCGATCCGCCAGCCGGTGGCCGTGCAGCTCGTTCAACTGACGCTTCATGACGCTCTGCTTCACCTCCAGCTCGTGCAGCTGCTGGCGGATGAAGCGCTGATGGCGCATCCGGTGGTCCGCCTCCGGCTCGACGAAATCGATCGTGTGAGGAATGCCTGGCTGCGTCTGGTGTTGCTGTTGCTGCTGAACTCCATCCTGGGGAAAAGTGGATTGAAAAACGACGGCTTGTTAATGAATTGAGTAGAAGTAGCAGACTCCATCAGCTAGGGGATGTAATTACAGAACATTCAACCTTCAGACACATTTCGTCCCCGATCGATACATTCACCAAATGTTACGTTGGCGACCGCCAAAACGACTTAAATTTTCGAACACAAAAATGAAGATAAACTTCCATTAAGCAGCTTCGTTGGCATGGTACGGGTGTTGGGTCATTTTTTACACTATCTGCAATTTATTGCCGAGGGTTTTCCGAATCATTAGCAATCCCTTCCCCCCGCCCGGGTTCGATGTAGCAGAACTGGTTGAATTAATAATTAACATGGCGTATAGCAAACGCCCAGACGGGTGGTCGCGTTTATGGCAGCTGTGTGCTCCGAGGGATCCCGTGTGGGGACCCGGTAGAGATCAGGGAGTAACATTTTCCGAATTACTAAATCACTGTGCTTCGCAAAAACTATGGAGGTTTTAGGGGCCCGATGGCCAGTCCAATGGTCCTAATCAGCAGCTGGATGCAATCGTTGGAGCGGGCTGAATGTATAATATTTTGCTGCAAAAGAATGGGTGGAAATTGAGCCAGTGCGGGATGGTGGTGTGGTTGAAACGGTCAAATGGAATGGCAGCAATAACATTTGGAAGAAATGGTTCGTTTTATTATTCAGCAGCTTTGACCTTTCGGGCTCCCACGATACGGGCAGCCACGGGACGTCGTGGCCTCGCAAAGAATCTCTCCTCGCCTCTCGCCTTCGAATGGGAGAAGGACAAGAAATAAAATCAAACTTTCGTTTATTCGTTTGCCCCAGTGTTGCCCCGTTCTGCCATGTAGGGCGCCTGTGGCCTTTATTTGTGTTGGTTGTAAAATGACTCGCTGCCACCGCCGGAGGTAGGATGGTTGATTTTACGTCGGAAAGGTAAAATTACAAAATTACACTTTGGCGAATCCATCGGCTCATGATGATATTAATAGCAGGCGACGAGGAGCCGTAGGTTTCCAGCAATGGGTAATGGATACAGTTGATCCTGGTGCACTGTTTCTGGCACGCAGGGGTCGTATTCGCAAACGAAGTAACACTTGGCAACTTTTCTTCATGCAAGGCTTCCCGCAGCCTGCGAAAAGCGGAGGTTTTCTTCGTATTGCGAGTAACTTCAGTGTGCCTCAAATGAAATGGCGGAAAGCGGAGAGTTTCACTTCTGAGAAACTTCATCGGCATAAGCTAGCCCGGTAGTCCCTAATATGTACTGTTTACATCTCTCTCTCTCTCTCTTTCTCTCTCTCTCTCTATGTCCGTCTCTCTTTCTCTCTTCCTCTTATTCGGTTTCTTCGACGCTAGCGGGAAAAGGTTATGGTTTTGGGAAATCTGTATCTGTAGGCCTGTCCGTCGGGTTGCTATTAGGATGTATGCGCAAGTGCCCCCCCTTCCCATTCCTCCCTCGGAGCCAGTGGATGATGTAAAACATTGACTCGCTTTTCGCCAGATCGCTGTGCCGGAGCTGGTCTCGGGTGTAAAATAAACATTTCATAGCAGAAACACGGGCGGCAAGTATCAAATTATGTACGTAATTAAGAGAAACGCCGACAAATAACAATAATGCCTCACCGTGTAGTGGAACGGGCCATTTTCCCCTTTCGGAAGCAGGAGCAGCACGTTCGCATCGTAACCGGGTAACAGGGCAGCGTAATCCTTTTCTACCGATTGCACATTTGACTGCATCCGAGAGAGATGGAGATCAGATTTGTAATATTCAATTAAGTTGATTAACCGCAAATAAGAATGCGAAAGATAGGCAGCTTTCCTTGCAGCCAAACACTGGTATGTTTGTATGTGGTATGGGGATGATGCCGGAACAATGTGTATAATCGGATCAATTTCCAGTAACAGCGTCTGGACGAGCAGCCCGTACCGCTCCGTTGGGTGCATCAAACCGGATCCGAACCTCTCGGTTACCGGAAAAGCGGTGGCCAAACTTTGACTTTGGCAGAACTTTACCGACCCACCCTACTCAGGGTGGGAATTTTTTCCTTCGAAGAATCCAATTTTACTGAAAACCTCTCGACAAACTGAAACTTCTTGAAGACTGAAGCGGTGCTTTGAGGTAGTGGGTCATATCAATACGAATCTGCCGAAAAGATTCGGAAGCTGCAAGGCTGCTCGATGGTTTTCCACAAGTTATGGAAGTCGTCGAAAACTATCCCATCGTTGACTTTGTGGTGAAATTTGGAAGTCCTTTTGCCGGAATATTGCTCGTTTTCTCGAGCAGTGGTTTCCTTTACTACTCATCAATGGAAGTTTCATCGAATTTAATAATGAAATTGGATAAAGTCTCCACGTGGAGAAGGGTTCTTCGAAAGGAGACGAGGAATGCTAATTCTCAACTAAGCTGAAGACAAAAATGTGAAACCCCTTCGATCGGAGCAACTACGGTGGAACTACAGGGAAACAGAAGAATATGACGATGAAAAAAATGACCCATATCCTGTTGGAATGAGTTTACTGCCCTCACGGCTGCAACGGCCCGGCACGTAGCGGAAATACATCTTCCTGCATGACTAAACCGAGCTGTTAGCAGCCGGAGCCGCCGGTGTGAGTGGAAGGCTAACGAAAAACAGCCCCAGTGACACCGCAACGGAAAGAACGGAAACAACGGCACCGTTGCGTGGCGCAGCACAGTACTCCCGGTTGCTGGGTTTCCGTTTTCAGAGTTTAGCATAAGAAAAAATAAAATATAATTGCAAAGGAAAAAAAAGCTAATGAAAACGTTCACGTTCCGACTTTTGCCCGTAAATGAGATTCTCACCGTCTGGCGTTTGCCCAAAGGTTACAATGCTTCCCCATTTTCCACCGCTTGGCGTCGAATGTGTGGAAGATTAACTATTGCTTTTTGCTACCTGAGACTTCCTGTGCTTTTCTTTCCGGAAAAAAAGGTAACATGGCATATTCGGTGCTGGGAAAGCATGGTTTTTGTTTGTTTGTTTCCATGGTTTTCCATTTTTTACGTGCCCGATGGAGAGTGCACCTTGACTGCAGTTGCAGGGAAGGAAATTTAACGCGCAAACTGCTTTCTTGCCCACGATTACCTCACCTCTCGCCGAGAGCGTATGTGGGCACAATAATTGAACCACATTTCACGCCACCCTTCACCGGGGAGTACCTTCCGGGTGGGAAGGTCCATGCCATGAGAGAAGAGAGTGATTTTAAAAAAGCACCAAAACCACCTTCCATTCTGCTTCGGGAGGATGCGAGAATGGCCACACCGGGCGCGAACACAATATGGATGGCTGTGCTTGTAACGAGCTTCAATGTAACGAATCGAAACGGAACGGGTTTCTGTGTGCACCGGCTCTGTGGTTTTTCTGCACGCTGTAGCCCGGATGCGTCCTAACGAGGTTGAAAATTAGGATGTAAGCTACATGCTGCTGCTGCAACACAATCAGTTTGCGGGCGGAAGTGTTTTGGTCTGGCCCGTGAAAACTTCCGTCCAGAAAGACAAAAAAGTGCCAAGTAGACATCGAATGCACAAAGGTTTGCAGGTGTTCGTGTGTGTGTGTTTGTTTTATAGTTCATGTTTTTGCGAGCGAACCTGAAAAGAATACTTTTATTAAATTCAGTTTTTGAATGGGTAAATATGCTTGCGACCCCCGGTGTTCATCCTGCTGGAAGCTGGCTTCCTGTGAAAAGAAGCGCACTGGAAGCTGTAAGCGGGACCGTAGGTTTTCGTTCCTACTGCAGTAACTTTTGAGCTGCGTGCGTTTCCCCTCTCCACGCCTCCCGCTGTGCCATCGGAACAAAAAAGTAACAAATTTTATGTGCATCACCTCCCAGTTTTCGTGGGTTGGCTGGGCACAGGTTGTGCCCGCATGCATACAACTGTGCTCCATGCCGGGGAGGTGTATTTTACACTCTCCTGGAATATTTGTACAAACGAGCTTCACAAACGCCGTTCAGCTTTTGTGGTTTTCACCCCATGCGTTTAACGATAGTTTTCTGACTTTTCATTTTTTCTTGTCTCAGAAAATGTGCTTGCTTTAAAAAACGAGCTAGATGATAATTTATTTCGTTGGCTTCGAAACTGAAAGAAAAGTTAAAATTGATTTGTTTGCAACCGAAAACGTTGCTCCCACAGAGGGCGGTAAAACATTAGTGAAATTAAATCGTCGTGCGTTTGAAATGGATTGCTTTCACAAACGGGCGAACTGGCATTTCTGACACGACCAGTAAACGATGGCCCACCCGGCATTGGGGAATGATGCAACTTTCATCTCGCATCCGCTGGTGGTGGGAAGGATTTTTATCATCATTAACAAACAGACCAGCACGCAGCCACATTGCACTGGTGGGGTACTAGGCGTCTCCATCGAAGAACGCGGGAGAAACTAATACATCGGGTGCTACGATTAATGTATAGTATTACGACCTCTCTAAAATCGTACATTGATTGCATGTTAGCATGTGTTTTTCTTTTTTTTTATCCTCAGTACACTGTTTCCGTTTTTGATCCCGCTCGGAAAGGTGCTGTTCATTGGCTGGCAGTAGTGGGATAATGAAATTAAAACAAATCGCTAAAATTGCACTTTTCAGGTGAGTAAACAAATCTGGCCATGGTAGAACGAGATTGAAGTGCAACCGGAAAAAAGTACTGTAAAACGAAGCCTGCGCGAAAGCGAGCAACCGTTGAACAGCCACCGTATATCACGATCACGTCCTTGTCCCAGCCGCCGTTGCGTCCTCTGTTTTCCATCTTTTTGCAGCATCTAGGTGAGGCCGTGTTTTCAGCAAGGATACCCAATAATCGCTTCACGGTTAAAAACATCCACACGGTTACGGGCCCAAAATAGTGCGGGGAGGATCTCGCGGCCGTTCACGGGGGTGCAGGAAACTTAATTAAAAATGCAAATAAAATTTTTCACCCACTCGACCCAGGTGTAGCAAGCAAACTATGAAATCGGTTTGAGGGTGCTGCCTTCATTCTTCTCATTCGCTCTTCACTATTCCGCTTCGATTCGAAAGTGCTGGCAATACGAAAAAAAAAATCATTGAAAATGGAGCCGGTTTGCATCTAACCGAAAACGAGTTAAATCAGGTTTCTGTACAAACTATTCCAGAACTTTCAGGCCTGATGATGGGACTGCCTGAGCGTTGGAAGGGCGTGCCTATGAATTGTTGTTTCGATTTGTTGATGTTGCACCTATGCACATTGCTTTTGATGTTTGAGCAGATTTTTTCAAACTTTTAATCCTATTTTTTCCATAGAAGTTGAGCGTTGATTCGAAGTCAATGTTGCATGTTTCAATGCATGACAATTGAAAATCAATGAGCCCATAATTCAAGAATTCGGATACGATATGAGTTATTTTGATCCTAGTTGCAGTCCTGTTTCACTGCAACGAATTCCATCGCGTATACATTGTATTCTTCAAACAACTACACTGACATAATATTAATAAACCATGTATATTGAATTTATTGCAATGTGCACCCAAAATGTTCATGTTGGGCAGCAATGAAATAAATGAAGAATTCCTAGTATTTCTTTTCAACTGCGCCTCCAAGCAGGAGTGTATATAATGTATGAGACTTATCCTCGCTAATGTGACACACTATATTATTTATCATGTTCTGAGTGAAGGGGCGGAGGGAGACAGAGCGCTGCCAAACTATTTTTCTGGTTTCCAGTCCCTTTTTTCGGTTCTACACGCACTGTAGAAGACGCGTGCCTCCAGTCCTGCTATAGTTTGTTGGAGAACGTTATGAATAACACTTTCAAGGCATTCTCGAAATTTTAATGTGTCGTGGGTCGTCGCTAATGTGACCAGAAATCGTGCATAATGCTTGTAGAACACTGGAGCAACTGGGGCAACCGGTAAAGTGTTTCCATCCGCTTCAAAAAGGACTCCGAACCGCTTTCACTCGTCGGGATTATACTCACGGTCGCAAAGGGGCCCCCACGCCGGTACGATGGCATGTTTGGCTTGGATTACACACTTCCAATACACCATATCGTGGAGTGTACGTATCCTTTGAAGTCCTTACGCCCGGATCCCACATGCATACAAACACACTTACAAACTAGCGCACAACTACGGACCCACCTACAGGCATGAGTAACACTGTCGAAAAATGAACCCTAGTGTAAATGACACCGAAAAACGTTACGAAAGGAAACCTCGACCAGGCAACAGGTCCCAATGAAAGGGCTCTGCTAAAGAATGTATATTACGTTCTCTGTGTACGAGGATTGTACGATGTTCTCTCGATGCAACGTGGACCTTCAGGTGCAACATGCAAACACCATTCAAATGCAGCGGCTAACGCTAGCCGCCATGCAACCCTTGATTGTACTTGATCCTTTTCCATGTGGAAATTTTTTCTATATAATTTTTCACGAAATCCAAAAATGTGACTTTGACCAAGTCGTTATGCTGAGTAAAGCAATAATTGATAAAATAAATCGAATTATTGGGCAACCGAGTCCTTTATGGCTTTCAATCACTTGAGGGTTACCCAGGAAAGCTAGGCAATCATCTTCGCCTGGCCCTGAGAGTGTTTGTTTATCGGGTAGTGGTTGTGCGGGCGTATAGCGGAAAGCGATCAAAACATACAGAGTAAGCTTTACAAATGACACCCTTGGTAATATGGAGGCTTGGGATGAAAACCCTCCCCACTGATTCATATTAGCCAACCGAACGGTAACTTCTCCTTTGCTGTGATGGTTGGATGTGAAAGTTCTCCCATTAAGCATAACTCTCGGGAACGGCAGGTGGCTGTGGCAGGTGCGGTGGCACACGGCGGGAGGTCGGTTAAAAGCACACGTATTGAATATTTTATCAAGGCTGCAAGGATTTATTTGCCTGTGCACACAATGTGCAACTAATCGGTTGCTGTTGCCGGTGTTTACTTGGGCCGTCCTTCATGTTCATACTTCTTGCCAACAAGGGGCGCTTACGGAAGGGATATGCTTTCAATTTGTAAATAGAAAACAGTTGGCAAATGGGATACGAGGACACTAGAGGTGTCAATTGCAATGCGAAAAGCGACGGGAGTGGTTACCATGGCCAGTAGGAGTAAGTTTTTATTGAAGGTAATCCCAAAATAATGAACCTTATTTTGTGTGAATTGGTATATCTGGGTGGAAGTTTCTGGAACGATGTGTGTATAGAGGTGCCATATTTTGTGCTTTCAAATGTTTGTGGAGGACTAGTATCGGAAGATTATTACATCTTAATGAATATTGGCATTCGATGGATTTCGTTAAAGTTTATTCCAATCTGTTCCGAAGCTCTCTCTTCTGCAATAATAATAATTTCCTCTTCACTAGTGCTCACATCAATTGCAGTGATAAAATCGCGATGGAAAAGAAGGAAAACTTGCGTCTACGATAAATGGAAACTGCCCAACGCAGTCCTTCTTTGACGGCGGACAGTACGAGTTCCGGTCCGTTTCTTCCGATCGAAGGGAGGCGAGGTGCAGGCGGAGCGAAATGGCAAAGAAATAAGTTTGTGCTGCATACATCTAAACAGCGGCACATGCACCGAGGTACATCCGAGAACTCGCTGGATGATCCGGAAATTCAATTTGAAAGTTTTCCGCTTGCCTCCTGCCTACACGGTTCCTTTCGCTTAAAAAAAAACTACGTCCATTAGATTTTTCACCGTTTTTTTTTGTCCTCTGCTTCGAGCGGGTTCGTCCATTGGGGATTTCAAGTTTACCGCACGGTGCATCTTTTTTTTTTCGTATGCACATTTCGACCTGGGGAAGGATAACCTTAAAGAGATTGACCCAAAAGTTCAACACAGAGTTCACCGCATCTGTCTTGCAGGAGCAAACAGAAGGACGGAATAAGTTAAAAGAATATGATAAAAAGGCTGTTTTTTTAAGAGCCTACGAAAGGGTCTAGAGGCACAAACAACATGATAGTAAGCAGAAGTCCGAGAGGATCGAAGGGATTAAATTTTCTATGTCGGTCACTTGCAAAAAATCCACCGTCAGTCAGGGTTGAAACTGAATGTTTCTCGTTGAAATAAGTATTTAAGTAATTGTATAAAATGCGGCATTCAAGACAGCAGCGTAGTTATTCGCAACCTCCACTGGAAAAGCGCAGTACACTTAATATACTTGCTAATATGTTATGAGCTATTTGTAAACTCTCCTTTTTCTTTAACAATTGAGTTATGAAATAGTATCTGACAAACGACAGTGATTCAAATCGTAGAAGAAATTTTAAACTGTGGTTGGAAATGAAAACTGTACGAGCCCCCCTCCTTCGACTTTCCATTCCATAATAAATTCATCCGCGTAAAAAGGATGTTTCGGGTGGAAATACCCGGGAGCGGGTGAATCTCGGCCCCTCGTCATCATTCACTACGAATGAATTGAGTTGACACTGAATGACGCCACTTGTGGACGTTGTTCGAGCGATGGGAAATGCCTGAAGAATCTGACGGTCGGTTTGTTCCTGTGGTGGATCGACCGAGCACGTGAAAGAACTCAACAACAGAGAAGAAAAAAAACAAACAGCGAAGGCCTGTGGACGGCGACAAACGAGAAAATGAATAAGTGAACAGGCCTTTCTGGCAAAAAAGGAACAAAGAAAGGGTCAAATGAATTGGTTTTCCGAGCGGTGACCCGCGGGTTTTTCTTATCCCAGGTTTTCTGACAAACCGGCCTCCGCCACCCGGCGGCTGGGAAGGTGGACGATGGCATTGATATCATGAGGAAAATTGATGGTAAAAAGCTAAATGATCAACATCACAGATTGCTGGTGCTTTCCCACAGCAAGGGGCATCCTTTCACTTCCTTAACGCCGTCTATTCTGCTGGTATGGATCCTATTGTTGATTTCCCTTTGCTATCTGCTTTCTTTCTGCTCCTTCGGGTGAGAGAGTTGGGAGGGGGGGGGGGGGGGGGGATTAAATGCACAGTACCAGAAAAAAAAGGAGGTCCTGCAAAAATGTCCTAATCGGAAAGCTAGTAGGTAGATGTTCTCCTTCTTCTCGTGCGTCCTGCATAGTTTCCCCTGTTATTCCTTTTTTTCATTGCAAGGATTGTCAAAAGGTTAATTGAGGGTTGACCGTGTTTTTCCTGCTTGCGCATTTTTCCACCCAGCAGGGCCTGCATATCTTAAGCATTCAGGGGACCTTTTCGAGGTAGCAATCTTTGGCATGTCCTCACGGCATCCTGTTTGGTTTGCTTGCTTCGATGTTGGAAGCCACCCACTTGAAAATGTCAACCGTTTTGTGTTCAGTGGTGCACAATGATTTGTAGCGGTTCACATTTCCGGCCCGCGACCAGTGGCGATATCCTTCCCTTTTTATTCGGTTTGTTGACAATCCCCCAGGAAAGTGGCTCAAATTGAGAGTAATTTCGTAATCGCAATCCTCTTTGGGGGTGGCCCGTGTAGGCGACTTACCTTCCGTAGTGTGTGTTCGTATCCGGGCCGCAAAGTGCATTCAATAATAATTCGGCCAAAGCATGTGCGGAAGTACTGAAAGAGACCTCCTACTCCTCGTCTAGTCTGCGCTTTGCGCAATCCCATTGCATAAGTGCCACGAGCTATTACGAGGCATGGGGGCCTGGAAAATGGCTGGTTGGCTAACAAAATGGTAGCATTATTCTAATGCTTTCCCGGTCCAAAGTCAAAAAAAAAAGAAGGCTGCAAAAGCGGCACGAAAAACTCGAAGCCTGTCAAGAAGCGTTCAATCCCGAAACTCCCACGGCTGTCCCTTCGTTCATGCACATCCTTCTTGCGATGGCGTCGTGTGCGAAAATGCAAAACCGATAAATATTAAATAATGCTATCACGGGGCTGGATATGTGCGCCTTTGGCCGTCGCTGCTGTTGCTTTTAGTTCCTGTACCGACTCTACGCTTTTTTCGTGGCTTTTCTTTTGCATAAAAATAGGAGAAATAGGGTTATCCTTTCGATGTTTGTTTTATTCATAGGGATTTACCTACCGTGTCTTATGGCGCACTGTGAGATGGGAATAAAGCCTGCCCCGACCATTCGAGGCTGCATAAATGCGGGGAAGGGGAAAAAAGGAATCAAGCTCCAGCTAAAAAACGACCAGCTTGGCGGAAGGACGGGTGCATGACTGTAGGAAGGCTTAATACATACCGCAAAGGAGCAAAAAAAAAATGAAATAACATTCACATAATATGGAACAGATTTGCGTCTTCCTGTGTTTCTGACGGCCCAAATGCAAGCATAAAGTAACGGAGATAAAAACACATAAAACCAAGGACCACCAGGACGAGCCGCACGGCAGTCCCTGGCGGGTGGGTGGCAGCATTGAGTGTAAATGTTGCAATTTCCACCATCCACAAGACAGCGTGAGAAACTTTTCGGCCACACCGTTTGCGGCGGTGTCTTCACCGCTACCAATCCTCGACGGAGCGCCTCCATGTGCAAAAGAAACAGATGGGAAACTGGCTGACCATCAGCCGATCAGCAGATGGAGAAAACACGGTGGCACACGGGGAAAGGGGGGAATCGACATGCAAAACGAGACGCCACGTCGGTACGCAGTGCGATGCAAAACAGTAGGCATGAAAGCGCCTTCGAGAAAGGCGTAAAGGATAAAACAGGATTCGGCAACGGAAATGGCAGAGCCAGCGAGAGAACGGAAGACAGAACCGAACTGGATCCCGTTTACTTGCCATTTCTATGAACATCAACCCCATGGACGGGGCTGCAGGCCTTTTTGAATATCTCAAGGGCTTCGTGAGGAAGGGTTGATCTGGAAGGGAGCGTACAAAAATAAGGTGCAATAAAGTGTTGAAAATAACGAGAATCGAAACGAACCATCGGCTCTCGTCGTGAGATCCTTCGCTTATTTATTTTTTCTACCTTTTCGCCCAGCTGCTTTTGAGCCTTCCCGGGAGGATCCCGGAGGGCAGCGCTAGGCAGCGGTTGCCGATTGCGCCACGTTGCGACCGACTGCTTTCCAATTCAAAGTCATTCGCAAGGATATAAATAAAAAGCCGAACGGTACGGGGAGGGCTGGAATCAGAACGAACCTCCGACCGAAGGGCCCTTTTCTGTGGGGGCTGTGTGGCGACCGTCATGAAGATGTCCTTTTCCCCAAGGAGCATCCACGACCCGTCAGGCAGGCGGACGCCGGTCGGTGACGGTGGACAGAAGCAGGTCCACAAAAGCAGTAGCAGCAGCAGGCGAAACAATTTTTACCGCAACATAAACGAATCGAAATCATCATCGAAACCACTTCAGTTCGCTTTTCTTTTTCTCTTATGCCAGCCCTCCCAACTTCATGCATGGCCACGGTACGACAAGATTGGAAAGCAGCGCTGCTGTTGGAGCTTTTAAATGCGCGCCACCAAAGTGTGCAGGACGAGAACGGGAAGACAAACGCCAAAAAAAAAACACATCTACACGCCAGAAACATAACTTGTCCTGGTTCTTTTCCCTCCCCCCCCCCTCCATTTCTCTCTCTCTCTCTCTCTCGTCTTCTAAGCAAGTGTGATCCTGTGACCATTAGGCGTATGGCCATGTATGTGTGTGTGAGGACGTGAGAAGGGGCGATCGTGGTGGGCCAAATTTGCGATTTTTGTTCGCCACCAACGACCTCAAAAGTTGCAATATAAATGATACACATTAGCATAAAAGATATATGTACATCATATGCTCTCGTCGGCCGGGATTCGTTCCGTTAAGGTGAT
>JAOEFI010000006.1:27888743-27900449 GCA_034621735.1 Anopheles plumbeus
AATGGAACACAATCACTCATTGGTGGTTAAAGGCCGACGTAATTAATCAAAACATTTTTGATACCCGTAGGAACGAAGGTTTTTCAAGCCTTGTTCAAGTTTCGTGATAATCATAAAGACACAAACATGCAACAAAAAGCCCCTCCAGAACATCCTTGAAAATGCAGAAAACGGCCAGAATGCACTCTACAGCCCGCACAAGCGGAGTAAATAATACGCGAGTGTTGGTGGCGAGTTATTATTGTGGAAGTATATAATAAACTTCACTCGTCCTCATTCCGCCCCAAAGCGGCAACGATGATGACGATGGTGCTTGTAACGCACCGAAACCGTAAACGACTGCCGATGAACTTATTTCAGTTCACTTTATCCTCGTCGCCGGACGTCGAGGTGATTCCTGAAGCGTTAAATAACCCTTGGAGCCCTCTAGCGAACACCGCGTTTTTTTCCGCCCTCTATGGAGAAATGTGTTCAAGCGTGGCGACGTACGGGGTTCAGTTTCCGCCCCTTATATTCCGCCGTTATTTGTTTTTTGTTTCGAAACGACTAGTGGCTCGTGGGTACGTCCGAAGGTACAGGACTGTCGGTCCTGCGAACCCGATGACCGCACCGCTAAGGGTTATAATTAAGGGAAATTTAATTTATGCTCCAATACATGCAACATTTATCAACGGCTTTTTCGCCGAGGGGCCGAGCCTGTGGCGGCCACTGTGTGTGTGTGTGTGTGTGTGAAGGTGCCCATGATGCTTGAGGCCTATCCTTTATTTTGAAACACAGCAACCAACCGTCACTCTCGCACTTCCTGGCACGCCCGCGAGGCACCGGTGTACGGCGTTCCGAGGATATGTTTGACCGTTGCCGTCTATGTTTGGGACAGGCCCAGGACTCGGCGATATGTTTTGCATTTGCGGTGGCGCGGTCGGGAATGCACAGACAGAATTGTAATAAAAAAAAAAACCAACGCCCCACCCTAATCCGAAAGCGCCGGCAAGCGTAACGGAAGTACCCTGTTGTGCGCCTTATCGTTGGGGTGGTGCAAATGTGTCCTAATGGCAACGGCCAGAACTCCATCGAAGGTCGCGTGGAGCAGGAGGAGGGAGAGAATGTGAGTCATCGGTCAGGTTTTATGAGTGATGAATGGCCACCCCCGTCTTCTCGCTACCCGTCTGCCTTTCTCGGCGGCTCGCTGTGTCGGTGCTACAAGGTGTGGCGAACCGTATCCTGGCCACCGGAAAATGGACCCCCGAAGCGGCGGAAAAGCGCCATCATCAACCGGCCTGGAGCACTTAATGGCTCCGCGCCTACGAGTTGTGCGGTTCGCCGTTTATTATATTAACACGACGCTGTTGTTGGTGTTGATGATGGGTCAATTGTGTCGAACGAGGTTGATTATTGGTTCGGGTGAAAGTTCTCCTTCATTTTTGTGATCATTTTCCACACATTCTTTTCGATATTCGATACAGGGCTTTTGCTGGGCAAACTAGATTTGTGTAGCGAAATTGTTGAAGATCTTTTTAAATAAATTAATCAACTTTTTCAGATTTAAAAATCGTTCGGAATTTCTATCCGGCATTTTCGTACACTGCCATTTTAGGGATTCACAAGAAAGCAGATTGCTTTTAACGGTCTAGTACAACTTTCATGCAATGCTATTTGTACTATTCCTATCTACAATGGACTTGTAATGCAAGGTAATGGCCACTTTAACGATGATTCGCTGCCCTTAAAGACTAATCCAGGCTAACGTTGGAATAGCAACCCAATGAACTTCAACGTGGTCCCTATTTCGAGGCGAGGAAAGACCCGCTACCACTGCATATGTGACATGATTGTTATAAAAAATCTTATAAGGGGGAGCTTGGTTTCGCAAAACAATGATGGTAATTTTGGCATACTGTCGAATTAAATGTTTGTAGCATAAATGAACTTCGTGCCATGCCAGATAACTCTGATAGCTGCCAACGGACCAACATTTATGAGGCATAATTTGATCCCAAGGACTCGGTCAGCGAACGAACGAAAACTTCACACCACTATCGAAAAGGATTCTCTTGCCTGATACCTGACGCCTTTTCTCCTCGCACCGTACTGCCGGCGTGCTAAAAACTTTATCCGGAAAGTGTTACTTTTAGCACTTCTTCTCGCTGCGCGTTCTACCGTAAAGAGTTGCTGGCGCGCTGGCTTGAAAGTTCCGTTTCCTGTCGTTGTTCAGGAAGTAAACGCTTCCTCTTGCGCCACCCTCTACCCCGCCGTGCTCCGAGGTAAACCAATGTTCTCCTTCCGGCACACCCCCCTCTCGACCCCCGGTTATGGTGGTAGTTTGCGCAAATAAGGTAATTCAAAACCACTGGCAACATAGTTTGTTGTTATAATCATACCTTTTCGCACAAACAAAGGATCCTCGGGGCGGGAAGTGTGTAACCCAGTGCGTTGGCCAATGTTTGCCAAAGAAGCGGTTCGGGCCCACTTGGCACACTTTGCCCATGCCGACACCAGCTTCACCAGGCTCACGTGGATGAAGGTGTAAAATACCGCCACCCAACCACCCCGAGATCTGGAGCATTTGTACGTTTCGTGATTCGTCGTGGATGGTAGCGGTAGCCTGCGAGAAGAATGATGAGTTACGCTTGCCAACTCGTGGTTATACTATTCCCTTTTTTGTTGTTCGCAAGACCTTCTAGCGGTTCTCGCGTGCTCGCTCACTCGGTTCGTTTCATGTGTCACACATACATTTCCATGAATAACTCCTCGCGCGAGCCTGGCTGCGTCTTCCGGAGTGAGGTTTGCACAAGAGGATCCGTGAAGAAATGGCACCACACGGGTGAAAAAGTCAGTGCGATAAAGCATCATTATAGCGCTCGGAGGAGCTGGAGTGAAGTAATGGCATTTCCAGCTTCTTTCTCTAGGATTAAGAAATTGAAACGGCTGGCGGGCGCTGCAGATGGCGTCGGAAGAATCATCATATGAATATCCGTGTTTTTTTTCGCACACACGCATAGACGAAGCACACTTTATCTTCCGATAAATCCGGTCCGTGGAGGGCGAATTTACAGCAGCGGTAGCGGCAACGGTGGCGGTATTTCCGTAGACATAAAATTATGCAGAGATATTCATGACTGTGCAGTGCAACGAACTGCTAATCTAATGAACATTTTCTATTCTATTGTTCGTCAACAACAAACAAGGAAAGGAAACTTTCTGACAACAATTGTGTGATCGAAGAAATGATCGAAATTTATTTCGAATTGAAAAATGTTCTAATGGAAACGATGGAAAATGAACCCTATCGAAGAGTACATTCCACAGTAGCCACAGAATGCGCTGGCAAATAGAAATCGAACTCACCTTCTCGTGCTGCAGGTTGAGACTACGCCTGATGTCGTCCGCGCTCTGGACCGCTTCCTCCTGCAGCTCTCGCACGAGCACTTCCGTCTTCTCCTGCCTCGAGCGAAGCGACTCGAGCTCCAGCTTCGCCGTGCCGAACTCGTTCCGCAGCGTGCTGAGGTCCTCGAGCAGCTGATTGCGGAACTGCGCATCCTTCGCGCCACCGCCGAACGATCCCTGCAGCTCGGCCAGCTCCGAGCGGATCTCCGATATCGATTGCGAGAGCCACTGTACCGTGAGCCGTTCCTTGCTCGGCGAACTGCTGTCTCGCAGGAGATTGACGTCCTCCCTGTGGGGAAACACAATCGGAAAATGGGGTGAGAAGCGGTGGGGGCTGAGGCAGAGTTGATTTCCGACGTCGCGAATTAGCGATTCTGAGAAAGGTGGGTTTGCTATCATAATTTAAACACTGCAGGGAACTGAAGGGGAGAGAGAGAGAGTTATGAAGTGTTTTTAATTACAAATTCAAGGGCGAATAAAATGACTAAGTCTCCTGTAAATTTTTAATTAATATTAAGTCCTTGCAATAACATTTTACTCAACTTAAAACTTTCCGAAGGCAACACCGGAAAGAAAACGATGGCCGAAACACAGGTATTTGATCGAATATTGGAGCAACCACTTTCTTTAAAGCTTGTGGAATCGTGAGTTTATGCCTCACAGAGCAAATATCAATGTCCGTATCATACGTTTACAGCTTGTTGAGTGATTGAAAAACGAATGACAGACATGCGGAGGAAAATCGGAAGAGCTGTCAATTTCCCGGCCCGTGTCAGCAACGAGTAAGCGAATCATTCTACGTCTTCCCTACAACGGGCGGTTCCTGTTTGGCTTTTCGGTAACTGTTTCAACGTTGTTGTACACTACGGACTGCTTCGGAGAGCTTCGAGACCAGTAACTTGCAAAACGCCGGATTCATTAACATCGCTATGCCAGGCACATTTACGCACTTCAACGTCTGGATGGTTTTCCACAAATTTTCTCCACTTTGGCGTGAACTGACCGGAAGCAGCCCGTCATTAGGCGGGGGAAAAAATGGTTGATTCAATCCATTTCACCGCCGTAAAAGCGAACCCACCCACCGAGGGTTACCACACCAACGCAACACCCCGACGGAACCTTGGAAGGGCTCCCTTTGCCTTGACTTTTCTTCGTTTTGTTTGGCTTCTTTTGGAAAGTAAAACTTCGACACTTTGATGAGACAAGCATAGGGTATCGCCGGAGCGAGGAGTTCGGTCACGAGCCTTTGCCACGCGAATGGCTCATTTCGTGGGTGCGTTTAAGGTAAGGAACCGGTGCTGGTTTTCCGTCCGTTTTTCGTTTCGCGGGTACAAGCCAAGTGATTGAACGTAGGAATGGGTCTGCCATCGTGAACCTGCGTGAAAATCGATAGGTTTTCTTTTTGGTGATAAATGTACTAAATAGGCATTAACTAGAGTCACTTAGCGAACGGGCGTGAAAAAGCGAGTGAACAAAAAATCGACTTGCAACATTTATTTTGAAAGAAAATAAAGTGTTTGGCAACCTAGAACACACCTTGGAAGAAACGGGGGCAGGAGTTCTTTAACTCAACATGAGCATTCAGTTTAAAATAAGAATAAAAATAATAGATGTAATGTAACCAGAGCCAAAAAAACATCACGAGGTTTCTCGAGGCTCCATGTCACGTGTTTGCGTGTTGGAACACATTTTTTGATCATGCAAACAACCAAATTCAATCACTGTTCGTGACGTGCTGGGCGTTCTGCCTGACGGTGTTAAGACGTTGCTTCTTCGGTTCCTTTTTTACCGGTCGCTCCTTATATCGTTCCGCATTTAGATTCCTAGCCCTCGGGGCTCTTCGCTATGAATCGTAGAGGAAGGTAGGATGTAGGGGTGTTATGTCTAATGTGTTTAACTTTTTAGCATGTACATTGTGGGCGTAGATGGGAGGGGAAACCTTTTTGGGAAGAAATTCGCCAATACAACAGACGCACAAACCTAAAACACATACGAAGGAAGCCGGAAAACATCGCAACGCATCGTTTGACATTGTGCTGTAGGACTCTTTGGCCATTTTTGCCAACAGCCCCGCTTATGCGCCTAAGTAGAAGAAAGTTGATATGAACCGAAAAGCTTTAAATGGGATATGGCGGAGGCTCCTCACACTCCCGTCGATCGACACGTGGCGTCGCCCTTCCGACCTCCGTAGTCTGATGTGTGAAAAAGATATCCCAACGCCTTCCTGGGGTGACCTAATGTCCAAGGGAACGGTTGGGGAGAGTTACACTAGTTCGTAATGTGTTTATCATAGGGCAACCCCACAATAGCTGCGATTCTCGGTCGCTTCGGGGGAAGCCGGGGGAAGCCCTTCGATACATGACAGTTTCGGCCACTGCATGCGGCAGTGGAGATAGGAGTAATAAATGAACGGCTTATTACTTGCTACTTCTGACCTCTTCGTGTACGGAGCTGTGGGTGAGTCACTGCGTGTAAGATGGAATGGCATGTCGAAAGGACAATATAGTAAGTTACTTCAGAGACGCCAAACGATCGATAACCGGGGAACTGTCCACAACTGGTGTTCTCGATGACGCGTGACGGCGATCCATCCGGAGTCCTGTTGTTAAATTATCAAAGACTGCTGAGCAGTCAGTTCCGGGGATGATGGTGACGTCAGAGCTTATTGAAAAGCAAAGATTATCGTACCTAGACCACATTGAAGGTAGACCTTAGGTAGGGCCCTTTTTGGGGCGCGACGGCGTGCCACGAGTTGGTGCCAAAACCAGTGCTGTGAACATCCAATTCCTGGTACTCTGCTGCTCTTCAGCCCGAACAATTACGTGGAGGTGAAGGATGATTGGATGTGTTAGCTAAGGTCATGCATCCCCGACGTTAAATGGAGTGTGTACCGTGCTCCCATTCGTGTACGTGCACGCCTTTCCGTTGGACCTAATTCGATCATAAAACATCCAACCCCACATCCCCCATCTACCTTTAGCCCGCCGTCCTCCTCCGCCGACGGGGCAGTAACGGATCCGACGAATCTCACACAAGAGCATCTCTCGAAGGAGAAAACACACATCCTCTTTATACATGGAAGGACGAAGGACGAAGACATGATACGTCGTTGTGCTCCTTCTTCTTTTTTTGTGGCTCAATGACAGGATTGCTTTGGCCTTTTTCCACCTTTTCCATGGAGCTCAGACATCCGAAATGGTTCACGTGCAAACGTGTTTACGAGTCGCCCTGGTGGATGACACGGGCAAGACGATGGCCCAGAGCCGAGCCCATCCAACCATCCGACCATCCGAAACCATCCAGTCCTGCCTTACTGACCTCTGGGGAGTTTTGCTGGGGAAGGGGTTCTTCGGGGCGCACACCTCAGACGCCTTTCTTCGCTTGAGTTCGTGTGCAGCATTGCGGTAGTTTCCCGGAATGGAAGGTCGCAAAAGAGAGAACAAAATGGCCTCTGCAACCCCATCCCTGCGGTGCAATCGCACGGCAACCGGTCTTGCATGACTCCGGCTGACAAACGATTGACATTCCCCGGGACTAAATTGGCTCGATTGGCCCTGCGAACCCTTGAGTGCACGTACACGGGACTGCTGCGGCCGTCCAGCGAGGAGATGAGCTTCTACTTTCACGCATAATACGTAAAATTATGTTCACTCTCACATTGTCCTTGATTCTGCTCCACCTCCTTCGCCTTCTTGTTCCGTTTCTCGTTAGGCCATCAAAATCCTCCAACTTCTTCCGACTTTCCTACGTGTTGGCCAAGACTATACAGACGGTCTGTCGGCGAGCCGGGCCCGGGCGAGTGCGTGCACACGTAGCTTGTCCAATGGTCATATATTTTTATTAAAGCCCCAGCGGTGCTGAGGCACGCTATTACTTTTACGTTCTCTCTGCTGGATAGATGGGAACGAACGGAAAGCGTAATTTCTGTGGGCAGGAGTGAAAACGGCAGTTTTATTCCTGATGCTTGACCTGTTAGCTGCGTCGGCTCATTGGAAGAGGCTAGGAGACGCTAGAGCCCAGCAGGACGGAAGCGAAGCCCGAGGGTGTCAACCCAGAGTGACCAAAACCGACTGCTAGCTGCTGTTTGCTGGTCCTCCCGCCCCCCGTTCATGTTTGATGAGTTAATTAAAATGCAAAGCATCGACCTCCAGCAAGGGGAGCCTTCGGCCCGTGTTTGACCTCACCGGCCAGGACTCGGTGACCCACGGCGCTGACCCGCGGGAAATACAAATTTTGTCATCGCTAATCTGCTGAGTGATGGCAGCTGCATATTTGAAAAGCTTTTGGCAGCACCATCGCCACCAAACTATCAAGCGATATGATCAAGTTTGAATAAACGGTAAAGTTTAGCTTTTTTCATGATAATTTCGATAATGTTTTGACATCGCGCAAACGTTAGATGCAACAGTTTCATCAGTTCCAAGTGATAGTTGTTGCTCAACCATTTCTATAACAAAATTGTAAGTCAGTAGGAAACTTCAACGACCTTTTAAAAGATCATCCCGAACGCAAACATTTACGATGCCAATGTAGAAACGATAAAACTCTTCCATAAACATCGAATTGGCTTGCCGTACTTCCTCGAAGCTCGCAGGGCCGATAATTTTCCCGCCAAAGTGTCGAGCTACCTTTACAGCGCGAACAGCGTTCGCTTGCGGTAGCAAAAGTAATCCCATTTCACCTTCGGGATCATGACACGGTAGCGCGTCTCTCGCAGTCGCATTCGATGAAACCAAGCTTCGCACAAATCCTACCGAAACGACGCCCCCCCCCCCATTCTGCCTTCCCATCCTTTGTAGAACGATCGTGTTCCTTTTTTTCTTTCTGTATCCTACATCCTGCAGGCACTTTGCAAACATACATGGGCGAAGCTACACGGTGGGAAGGGGGGGGGGGTCAGCATTCCCTCCGGTGTGTGGGTATGTGCGTGTGTGAGTGTGATTTGTTCAAATTTCGGACCATTCTGCGAGGAGTCACAGTCGAACGGAGTCACATCGTAAATGCTACCAGCAATCGATCATTCGCCTGCGAGTGGGGGCTTTTCTTGCACTCTCTTTCTCTCTCTCTCTCTCTTTTCGGTGCAGTAAAAAGGCCGAAAGCCCAAACAGAGCCTCACACTCGATGGATGAAAGAAATGGTGGGAAGGGAACGTCATGGTGGCTTAAAACCTCGTTACCCACAGCGCCGAAGACCAAAGCCGCCGATGGCAAAAGAGTCAAGCTCAAAGTGGCATTACCACACGAGGACTTGCTTCCGTTTGGCAAGGACAAAACGCGACGGCCTGGCCTGGTCCTGGCCGGTCCTCGTCCGCCGCCGTTCGAACACACACACGTGTGAGCCGAGGTTTTTTGCGCTCCTTCAAAACGCACCATTCTACAAGATTGGTCGTTAGAGCTGATTGGCAAACGGATCCCGCTGTTGCTGCCGCTGATGCTGGTGTTGGCACCGCCAATGGCAATGGCAGCGTGTTCGAAGCGGGCATAAAATAGGAGCCTAAAATAAAAAGGAAACACACCAAACCAGCCCAGCGCGTTTGCGAATCCTGGGGCTTCGGACTTGACAGTGTTTTTGCTTTACTGTCTTTCGAGAGTGTGTGTACCTGTGTGTGGTTTTTTTTTTTTGTTGCAAGACTGCCGAAGGTCTTGGCGTCCGCGGTGTCGTTGTCGTACGGTATAGGTCGTTGTCGCATTGAAAGCGAGGCGAGTTGCCCTCCAGCAGAATGATAAATGTATTCGCATGTCACGAAGGATTCGGGTTAGAGTAAAGTTAGGTGTGTGGGCTTTAACTCCGAGACCCACCTGAAGGTTTGGCAGGATACCCGGCGTTCGGTGACTCACAGGTGACCTAGAAGCAGTCGGAAAAGCAGGAATGGGAAGAGTTTGGAAGTTTGGGTTTCATGCCAAACACCCAACTGACGAAGGACAATGGATCTCTGTGGTAGGGTGAGATGCAGGAGAAGCGTTCGCGATGCATCAAATGCAAAGGCGATTGTAACAAATGGTCTCGAAGGTTTATCAAAGTATTGATTGTTGCAGAAAGAATTTACGAGTTAGTCGTGGATTAGCTTATTTGTCCTGTTTAGATTTGTTTTCTTCAAAATAATACATAGAACCGTCGTGTGCAACTAAAACAAATCTCACGGAAAATGACATTTCAATCGATATTAGTTCTTTGAGTGGTATATGCAAAAATCTATTGGCGTTTTCTCTAGCAGGATGTGCAGACATACTATATTGATCTATTTTAAGGTATAGGAGGCTCACTCTACAACAAAATGATCCGGCATTTTTTGTTTCAATTGCATCGTGAAAGGTTTATTCCAACCGACCATATTGTGTCATTTTTATGTTTTCCATTTTTTGCTGCATGTCAAGCACCGTTCACTAAACGAATGCGAAAGACAGTTGACGTTGTATCGGTTGAACGTTCCACTGCTTTCTCTGCTAGCGGTGATAACGATAGATGTCAATTTTAATCGCAGCGATTTATTTATTCCTAGCTCATCGAACGGGGACAAACGGTCGACATGCAAAAGTTACGCGAATGGCGAACGATTAATGGAACAAGCGAGGGAATTAATTTGTCAAACTGTTCACTTTGCGCAACCAGCAGACGTTTGATTGAATCAACTCCAGGAATTTTATTTATTGAAATAGATCCTTCCACGAACTATATGGGGTTGCAACCAATTAAATTCAGAGAATGAGGCATAGTGGCGGTCATTCCAGTTATTTTAACCTTAATTTAAAGTGGAACAGTTTTCATGGAGCCTTCTAAAGATCTTTATTCATCGATGGTGAGAGTATAAATTAAATGAAAGTTGAGCAACGCACTGTGACGTGTATGTATTTGTTAAACAGTTCTCGTACATATTGCAGACTAATACCGGGTTTTTACACCAAAGTCCAATTACAAACGAAACCCGAATGAGTGCTAAATCTTGTTGATAGCCTTTTTGCGACCCCCCCTTTATTCCAATTCATTTGTTGTCGAAACTGGTCGTTGGCGATTTCGGTAAACCGTCGCCAGGAATCGAATCAATCGAACCAATGTGTGCATTGTCACGCAGGCGAAGACAACAGCAAGCCTCCGGCCGAGCCTGTCAGGATATGGTTCGTCCTGCATGTTACAGGCGTTTCGCCTCGGCGTAAAAGATGCTCCGGATACAGTTAAAACCCGCCCCAGCCATTTGCTTATCTACCCGTAATTGCCCACCGTACTCTGTGCCGGCCGTGAGTGCTTCACGATAAGCTGCCTGCCCTTGGTATCCTCGAAAAATGGATGCTGCAAACGATCCATTTCTCGGGCCCATCTCATTCATCCTCATTCCCACGGATGCACGATAGCAACCCCGGTTGCAGCTCCGAGGAGCATCCCCGGTGCGCAAATAACCATCCCGGCGGAACCGGATACCCGTTCGGTTCCGATTACTTCCGTGTCTCCGGCGCCGGCCGGAGAGGAACTCCTAATAAAATGAATCGATACGCTTGGTACAGCAATTTGTTTCTAATGGATATAAATGTTCCATCGATTAGAGTTAACCTTTTTGTCGCGGTTCGGACTTAGCCCGGAACTTGCCTTCTGCTTCTGCCGCTGGCTCGGCTATACGGCTTAAGATAGACAGCTCAGGTTGCATTGGCGGTGGGAATTGAATCTACGACTACGACATGCACGACTGTGGGGGAAGGAAATCGTCCTTGCCGGCGCATTGTTCAATTCGGGACAGGGATTACAGAACGCTTGCTATTGCTTTTCGGTTTTTGTTTTTTTTTTTGCGAGCGGATTTACTCCAACAGATCCCAGACCTAGTCCCGGGGGCGAAGCAAAAACTTCCACTTGTTAGTTGACAGGAAGGGCAGAAGAAAGAAAGCAATCCCGATTTTGGTACGTGTTTTTTTCTTCCTTTGTTTGTTCTCGATTCTGTGGCCGACGGTGGCTGTTCGGGAAACACTTTCTCATTAATCAAATGAAAGGGATCGTAACCTTCATCAAAGGATGCCGGTACCAGTTCCACCGGTCGGCTTTGACTTTTCTCCGGTCGGCTACTATTTTGGCGTGCTTAGTAAAGCAGATTAGTGTTCGAATGAGTTGCGAAACCATTAATTAGAGGGCAGAAGGTTCAGACCCGCCCGGTCCCTGGATTAGCCCCGTTTGTAATTTTGTACACCAGACAACCGATTCGGCCGCTTTCGACCATCGTTGCAATGTAGTGGTTTGTACTAAACGCCCAAATCATTTCATTCACCTCGAAGCCAATTATTATCGGCTTTTAATACCAATCTTGCAACATCTTGTGTACCCCGCTGGAGGGCGGTAGGGCAA
>JAOEFI010000006.1:27900549-27926511 GCA_034621735.1 Anopheles plumbeus
CTCGAAGCCAATTATTATCGGCTTTTAATACCAATCTTGCAACATCTTGTGTACCCCGCTGGAGGGCGGTAGGGCAACGGCGGGGTGGCGAGGAGGGAAGCATCGTTTACTTCTGGCCACGGTTGAGCGACTTTGTTTTTTCCTCACTTTTGAAGCCCCTCATCATTTATCAAATTGAAATTCATCGGAGGCGAAGGGCTGGGAAATTGCAAATTTTTCGCTTTTCAGTTTTTTGTTGTTGGGGGGTTTTACAAGTTCACGGGTGCGTGAACCTTCTTGGAGTGAGATGAATAAATTGATTGATTCGTCATTTTAGGAAAGTTTCAGAGGCTGGATTTCTGCAGAATTCTTTGTGGCTTGTAAATTCGCAAAATGAAAGAACCACAAACATTTCGATAATTGGTTTGAAAAGGAACAAAAATGGCTCTCTCGATATTGTTTGCAAGGAAAATGTGTTAAAGATAAATCGAGACATTTGAAATAGACATTAAACTCGTATTCCACACAGTTCAGGGTTTCTACCCAATGTTTGATTCTGATAAATCATATGGCAAGCATTACGGGCAGCAATTGTGAAAGGAACTGGTCTTTGGGGGAATGAAAGTAGGAACTTTCGCTGGAAAACTTTTGGAAGATACTTTTGTGCGATAAATGTTCAAACTGATTTTTATCGTCCAAACAAACTTAGTTCGTTATATATGTAGTTATACTCTACTTTATCTGCCTTCTCTTAAACCACAGGGAAACATCCACTGGCTGCCACAAGAAGAAAGATCCCAGAAGGAGAGCTTAGCTCTCTGCGGAGGCGATTACTAATTAAAGTTTGCCCTGCCCGAATGAACAATGCACGCAGCCGGAAAAAAAGTGGTGGTAATAGTTAGTTAGTCTGGGTACTTGTGTGCTTCCCGTCCAGAAAACCAATAAACCTAGTTTTCCATCCCCCTTGCCCCTATGGACCTTACCTCAGTTGGTCCAGCTCCTCCCGAATCTGGGCGTCTGTGATTTCGGCCGCGTTCTTGCGCACGTACTTCTTGAGGCTGCTCTCGAGCATCTTGTAGTCCTCGCGCCGCTGATAGGTGAGCGCATTGAGCTGCTTCGACAGGAGCTGCACCTGATCCTCGAGCGAGAGTGCATCGAAGCGCTGGCTGTCGGCATCTTTGGCTTCCTCGTGCAGTCCTGCCTCGGACCAGCCTTCGGTGCCGCCTGGCGCCAACGGGACTTCGGCTGCTGCCAGCCCAGGGACTCGGCGTGCCGAGTTCACATTAGTGGCTTTGTTAGTGTTGCCGGTGGCCCCCGAACCGACCCCGTTCACCGCACTCGAAAGTGAGAATGATACTAATCCAAGGATAATCACCACGCGCACGAATAAATTCACCATTTTATTAAATTTATAGAACATTTCCTGCGCGAGAGAAATTCCTTTTTCTTTCACTTCCCTTCGTTATTGCCCGTTCTACGGTAAAAGCACCACGGAATCCTCGCACTCCAGTTTCACATACACACACACACACACACTAACAGAAAAAAAGAAAACAGAAGGAACAAAGCCCCGGTGCTGTGTTTGCTTTGATCACGACGAGGTGCTCGTGTTTCACGGCGCTATTACCTTCGCTTCCTGCTACTATTACTTGCCCCGGCCGCCGCTGTCGTTAGAACTTTTCTTATCCACGTTCCGTTCACGTTTTGAGGCTGGCCAGTAGTGCCCCACTACTAGCGGCTTGCAGGTGGCAGCGAATCAACCTGTTATCCTGTTTCGTCGGCAGGCATGCACTTTTGCACTCACCACGGACTTACGTACGTAGCTCACAGGCAAAGTGGCCCAACGGCAACGGAAAACGAAAACGAAAAAGACAATGGAGAAGAAACTTGTGCACC
The DNA here is from genome assembly GCA_034621735.1 of Anopheles plumbeus. Taxonomy (NCBI): domain Eukaryota; kingdom Metazoa; phylum Arthropoda; class Insecta; order Diptera; family Culicidae; genus Anopheles; species Anopheles plumbeus. The sequence goes on from JAOEFI010000006.1 coordinate 27,902,425, forward strand.
GGCAACAGGGCGGGCATGCATGCACGCAAACATATGCACATAAACAAACACTCGACGGACGGACCTAGTTTTTCTTTTTTTCTTTTCTTTTTTTGGGTAGGTTTATCCTCCGATCGAACACCTTTGCATGCTGGGAAAGCTCACTGGATCTTCGTTGGGACACGGATGGTGCTTATATGGAGAAAAAGAGCGCCGTCGTTGATGAATTTTCGTGACGGTATTTTTTTTTCTTTTCTGTCGTTACACTTTTTTTCACTCTCACTACCATCAGCACCTTTCTGGAGTTACTGCTTATATCCACCGCCTTCCCTGAGCACAGGATAACACGGTTCCTTTGCAGTCGTTGCACGTTTCTACGCTTTGTTGATGTTCACACTGCATTGGATGGAGGGATAAATAAGGGAAAAATTATATAGGAAAAATGTCGACGAGAATAGTAATACCGAACCAAGAGTGTGGTGGGAAACTTGTACGCAGCTAATATAGATCCACCACACTACCCTTATTACGGCAGTGCATTCTTTTTTCGCTCCCTTAACACCAGACAAACGATCTGATGGTGGCATTTACTCCCAAGCATGCCGAACCCAAAAGTAATAAGCTTCTTCATTTTCCGATTTTCATTCCAGGCTGAGTTTATTTACGATGCGAAAACAACAAACAGTCCTACGAAATTAGCACGCGTGCACGTACGGGAACTTTATGCTTCTCTCGCCGTGCCGTGGCGTGGTTGGGCTACCATTTCCCGTAAAATGACAGAAAAGCATTGCACGAACGGAGAAGGGAACGCCAAAGGGATGCAGCGGAATGATTCTCACGTATAAAACAACAACAAAAAAGACCTCTGTCGAAAGTCGCAAAAAGCATCCTGTCAACGGAAGGAAGAGGAAAAGCGAAGATTGCAATGGAATTAAAATAATAACACAGAAACCGGTGGCAAAAGCACAACACACTTTTTTTGTGAATTTTTAAGGGATTCGGTGACTGCATCAACGCATCTCGTTTTTATGTTGTTGTTGTCTGTGAGTTGAGAGTAAGCAGTATGTTTGTGAGGGTAAGTGGAATGTGTGCCTTTTATGTCAAAGTATGTACGCCACCGAAAATTTGTGAAAACTTGCAAAAAAGGTCCGAACCGAAACCGCACGCTGCAAAATGAACGAAACGAATGAGCGTTTGTCAACACACATCCGAGCACGGCGAACACATGCCCATGCAACAGTACTGACACATTCGAATGGAGGCCCCCGGTTACTTGGGTTGGGCGATAAATTTTCAATTAGCAACGATTTTTGTTAGTTTATTTTCCGGCAGGAATTTTTTGTTTTTTTTTTTAAATCATTTGATTCAGTTGAAAACGACGATGCGCTCCTATCGCGTCGGCTCCACTGCCACAGTTGTGTTTTCCTATAGCTGTGGTTTTCCGAAAGTTTCATGAAATGTTAAGGGGGGTGGTGGGAGAAATGGGGAAACATAACATGAACACGTTCAGAGATTTATCACAACACAAAAAGAGATTCAAGCAAAACGATTCGGTCTTTATGTTTGAAATCGTGTTCTATTCATTCGAGTTTTCAGTTGAACAAATTAACGCTTTCGTATCTACTGCTGACCTTCTGCTGGAAAGATCAAAGCATTTGAATGTGTGACTTGAATGCTCTCAAAAGCGAGGAAACTGATCTATAATTGAATCTAATTGGATGGTTCTCTGGGAAAGCGAAAAGCTTCATAGAGTTTGATTGATGAATTCCAGAAACAAAAAATGATAAGAAGGAACTTCATCTAGCCACGCGCTGAACCACTAGATCGAAATTCGGTACTAATCACACTCGTCGACAAATATCACGCCACGATGTAGTAGTATCCAAGTCGTGGAATTAGTTTGAAAAGTTTGACGTATTCGTTTGCCTTCCATCGCTGGGTCATTTGGGGCAAAAATATAAGATTATGATAGAACCGTGCAAAAATCTACTTTGTTTATTTATTTACCACAGTTTGTTTATCCGCACCTGCTTACTTTAAATTTTCATGTATTCAGCTTCTAGTTTCTCTTTGCCAAGCTTGTGAAGCCTTGTTTTCCTTTGGCGAACGCCGTGTGCCCTTTTAAGCCACACTACTAGAGAGTGCGCGTCGTGGAGCAAAAAGCGTGGGAGAGCGAAAGGGAAAGACAAGAGACGAGTGCGAACGGAGGTGAGTAAGTATCCAGCGTTCCCTCGGAAATGTTGTCCAGTTCCGGGTCTATCCTTCTGCACAATCCGGTTTAACTTTGTTCTCCAGCGTTCGTGTCCGCATTAGCAGAGTAGCACCATCACTTAGTTTTCCGAAACTCGATTGATAAATATTTAATTTCCAGCCAGCAGTACGGTTTATTTTTTCTACGTTGGTCGGTGAACTTCGCTAGCACTGTAAGGACGAAAGAAAAATAGAACTGGAAACGAGTCCTTTTCGCAAAGCTGCCCCACTCTTTTTATTTGCTTTACGTGTCCTATTTCCCGTCGACATTTTTATTAATTTGCATCCACTACATCCCGTGGCAATGCAAAATGCCCACCGAACTTCTCACTTATGTTTCTTGTATCAACACACCGGCACAGAGTAGTAAAATAAATACGTTGTGGCACAATGCTCGGAATGCATCTTCCGCCACGAAAGACAAGGCTGCACAAAATTGCATTTACCGTTATCACTGCATCGTTTTATCGCTTCCGCGCTTTCGCCAAGGCGGCGTCACTGAAAACCCATCCGTGCACTTTTTTGGCGATATGAAATCCTTTTTGCTGCACACAGGTCTGGCAAACGGGACGCGATACTGGACGCTCCTTGTCGGTATCCTAGCCGGCACGCACTACAAGCGGTACTGAGAACCGTTCGGCTTCGGGAGATAGCTTTTATAAGCATCATAGCAAGCGTGGCGCGCGGAGTTCGCCTGATGAAGCCTTCTTTCGCTCTTTCCCTATCCGGCATTGTTGGGTTCATGCTCTCCAGTTCCTCAGGTTGGCACAGGTTATTCGACCAGCTCGAACTGGCTGCGAGGAAAAACATGTGCTTCAGAACGTGGCGTTCGCGCGACAGCATGGCCCGCTCGGGGTGAACGCTGCCGAGCAAGCGCACGCCCGAGCAATGAACGAAAACAGAGAATGAACGGTCCTGTCTCTTTGATTCGATGTTTCGATGTTTTCGACCGAGCCGATCGTGAGCACGTGGCACGTAAATGGAGCTACCTCACGGCATGGGAGGGAAATAATTCTCTTTAATTTTTGTTATTAGGCGCCTCGTCATGCTCCCTAATTGTGGTAGGTTCATGACCGGCATAGATATTGGAGATATTTCACAAACGAAGCACATTGTAAGGACTAGTTTTCTAGTAGGAGATCCATTACATTACTTTACTTTGGTCCGGAAAATGTTTCAATGAAATATGTTCCCTTCCTGTACCTCTTGACACAATTTCAATACTTTAGCACACGTACATATAACAAAGAACAAAAGAGCACAACATCATCCCCTCTTAATTACTTATGGCAGACTGTTAGCAAACAATTTCAAAAGAGTCATATGACTCAAATGTTTCTTTAATAAAAACCTCCATTTGCTAAAAACTACTAAACTCCCAGGTCGATTGTCCTGCCGGCAAGGTTCCTTTTCGTGCGAATGCATCCATTTACAGCAGGATCAACTCTTCGAAGCTAAGCACCTCACCAACAGACGTGTTCCGGTATGCCGGAAATTACGCATGTACGACTATCACAGCGCGAAAACAAAGTTTCGCCTGAACCGCAGCGAGGCAGAATTGTCAACGGTTGCACTTCGTAGTAATTCGCTCCGGGTTTGATTCGTAGGCTTCCTTCCAGGCGGATGTCACTACTCCAGTGACGACAAGCATCCATTTAACCCGTGCTTGCAGTTGCGTTTCCTGTGTGTGCTGGAAAATGCTGTGTGAAATGATGAAGAGCAGCCCCCACGCCAACAGAACGCATAAATCCCTCGGCAAGGATTCAGGATTTTTACCCAGAAGCGAAGGAAGGGGCGACGGGTGAGGGGAATTCTGATGGAAATTTTCCTTAACCACCTCCCGCGGGAGGCATTCCTTGGGCTTCCTTTTGAAATTGGCGCGCGGGAAAAACTTGCAGTGTGGGAATGGTGCAGGTGTTTTCGTGCGTGCAATTAGAACCAGACGCTGCGATCGATGCTGGTGCAGGGAGGGATAGGGCACGAACAGACGCGTAGGGTCGCAGGTTCGAGTGGAACATTTTCACTTTCCTCAGTTGGTTTTTCGCTCCCCCGATTAATTTACAGCACGTTCTCTGAAGCTCACTTCACTCTGACACACGGCTCCTGGAACAAGCCGGGCTTCCCGGTGCATCGAGAAGTCTTCCCGCTGCTCCGTCAGGACGAACGTGACAGCAGGCGAATAAGGACTTGGTGCTGCTGGTGCCCTGTTTGCTGATGTGTCTAGGGTTGCCTTCCAACACAAATGAGAGGGATAGAAAGGTAGATAGAAAGAAAGAGAGAAAGACACGTTAGAGAGAGAGGAAGTCAGAAAAAGAGAGAGGAAGAGAGGTTGCAGGCAGCCGGGATTAAACGCAGGTGTAGCATGTAAATCGACCTGATGCCTTCAGGGCATGGCAAAGCTGTCTGGGGCAGACTGTCGGAAACCCTTATCAAGGCGGAAAATGCAAAAAAACACAGGGTGCAATCTTGTGTGTTGAAGGATCCTGCGGAGGACACGCGACACTAAGATGGTACTTGTTGTTTTATGTCGGTGTCCCGCTCGTCGTCGCCGTCGTCCATGTTCAAGACTTTGCGCGAGGCCTTCGAGAAGAGGGGAGGAACAAAAAAAAATGCATTTAAGCAAGGCCAGACATTGCATATGGTAGCCTGGCGCGTACTTTTGCTAAGCTGAAATGAAACGGAAATGAATGGGCCCAGACGTAGCAGCAAACAAAATGAATTAGTCCTTCGCAGGACGACTAGCTGAGACCTGAGGCCACCTCCCGAAGGGAATTCGCAGCGGTGGTAGATTGTGTAGGGTAAATTGGTAATTGTTCTTATTTTTTTCCTCGAAAGGAAAACATTTATCGTAGAATCCAATACTAATATAAACTAACATGAACAGCATGATATGTCAGGTAAGCTCTTTCGATGGCGCTTTAAAAAAGGAAAGGGGCAATTGGAAGCAAATAATTAAAATAAGGACGTCTAAGACATTACTTATTACATGCGTTTTTCATCGTGGTCCTTTTTGCACTGCTCGTAAAATCGTTTGAAGCAGTTTACACACACAGCAGCCATCAAGGTGGAAGCAACCAACTCACAACTGCTGCGGCTCGTACGATCGGCTAGACAGCAGAATGCAACCATGTGCTGAATATAAGACTTAGCTCCTTGGATAGCTCCACAGAGCCTCCCTTTGCCAACGTTTGGATTCGTGCTTTGTTATCTGCTTCCTTTACCCGGATCGTCTTATTGCCCGAGGCGCTCCTGTTCTTCAGGGGACCGGATGGAACGGGTCTCTTATGGAGTTGTTCCCCATTTTCTTCGCGATGTTCTCTCTTGTGTTTCCGTGACATTTGTGTGCCTTTCCTTCGTTGCGATGTTCTCCGGCCGCGCGCCGTTTCCCTCGTGCCAGATGTAATTTGCAAACATTCTAAATAGTTTCGCATAAAAAAAAAACAAAAATCGAAAAGACGAGACGTACCAAGTGCTCAAAACGAAGGATGAGAAGCAACGGAAAAGGTTCTCGCTTCCGACAGCCGGAGGACGATGCAGGCGCATCGATGTTGGAGATTGACCCTTCTCTGAATGGTGCGGGATCGGATCGCTTCCCATCGCTTCTTTTTTGTTTCTCGTACTCCGTCAACCGAAGCGCCCCTTCGGAACAGTTCCCTGAATTTCTATATACCATCGAGGTAAAGAACTCAACGAGATGCGTTGCCCACATGGAACTGTTGCTAGGAAACCTAATTCGGCGAATAATTATAATACTTCTTTTGATGCGCACGAAAGTGACGAAGAAAAAAGCACCAACGAAAAAACTCCTACTCGAATAGAAAAAGAACATGGCTGTCGTGGCAGCTGGCGGGAGGCACGGAAACCTTCATGGTTGAGGCCCATTCAAACATGAACACGAAACCACGCCACGCGACCAACGCTTTGAGGCTGCCGACGATGATGTTCTGCATAAGTAGGCTGTTCTACCTGCTGCGAAATACTTCTACAGCTTCTTTGGCACCTTTTGCAACCGGTTTTGAAGAAGGGATCCTGCTTATGTTACCGTCTCAAGGAGGGAGCAAACTCTAAGACATGCAAGATGTTTAGAAACGATTGCGATAATTGAATTTTTTTATTTTCTCAAGATGTTTAGTTAACATATTGTATACAATGTTCCGCCCTCGCCGATGCACAGTTACTGATTAAACATACATTAAGAGTGTCCTTCAATTCAATAAACACCTACAACAAACACTCCACGGGGACAATATTTGACGGTTCGTCCCAGACAGCATCTTGCGGATCGTTCGCGTTTTGCCAAACATAGTAAAAATTTCCTCTTTCTCTCTCCTCTCGGCCTTCTGGACTCCCTGTCCGCTGGCATCCCTCCACATCTCCACATGTTGCAGAGTCCACGAAACTCGATCGAACCATTATAACCATTAAAATAAAAATACAAAATTGGAAGAAATAAAACGAACTGAAAAGCAGCCACCAGGCTGAACATCTGTCACCCGGTGGATTCTTCGATGATTGGACGGGGCCGGGCTGTGGTCAGTCTTGGGCCGAGCGTATTCTCATGTCTCGTTTTTGCCTGCGTTCAGTTTTGTCCGTTAATATTCGTCCTCAGTGCGCTCCACTTCTACGCGACGTTCGGTTTCCACTGCCCACAGCCCACAGCAGCAGCAGCAGCAGTGGCGGCATATATAGGATGAAGAGCCCATAAAAGCGGGTCCCTCATTTCTGGGACCTTCTTTTGAGCGAAGGCTGGGCGATGCCACTTTTTTGCAGCTTTCTGACCAGTTTGCCTTACGTTATCTTCGCTGCAGCAATATATTTCAACCGGGGAGGGTTTATTTTTGTTATCGAAGGGTTTTTTTTGTTCCCCACTGCTGGTAGACTACACGTTCCCCGTTGTTGTTTTATCATTTCTTTCGTGCAAGCCAATATCGATTTTCTTCGCACCAAAACGGATGATGTTCGGCCGTATGATGATGTGATATTAACGGAGGAGCGCCTTGGAACATATCGGCTTCGTGCCATCAACGTCAGTCCATTTCGTCGACGAGGGGGAAGAGGTTTAAGGAGTTCTGGCGTGGAAAGAGAGTTCTGATCGCAATGATAAATGTTAAAGAAGAGGATGGTGGTTGAAATGCTGAATCACAATTTGTCTTGAACAGTTGTTCCTTGTTCAGTCTTAAGCCTTCGTCGAGTGTAGTCGCAATATCCTAGTACGAAAGCTCGCGTAAAGACCCCCACACATCTTTAAACCACAAAAACGTTCCGAATACGCTCGAATGTAGGCAAACATAGAGCCATACAAATTAAAGTTATCAGACTTTTGGAATTTTATACGAAGAGAGGAAATCGCTCAAATCACAATCAATCATAACGGCGCAGCTTCACCTTGGCCGAAATATATTTCTAGCCATAATAATTAAACAAATATAAAACCGTCAATCACCGCAACCAGTCGGTGTGCGTGTGGGTGTGCGTTTGTGTTTCGTCGCGGCCAGGTAAAAATGCACTCGTCTCCCGGAATAGGGTGCGATCCTTCCGGGCCGAAACTCGTCTCCGCGAACGGGACCAACCCGAATCTGCGATAACAGGTTTTGACACTTTTCGCGCACCAATTTTTGTTGCTGTTGTTGCTGTTTGCCTGCCTCGCGTTCCGTTTTCCCATCTCACAGGGAAGGATCGTAACCAACGATCAATCATATTCCAGCAGCGGTGCTGCTACACATTTACTCCTCCCGGACGATGACGACGACGGCCAGCACGAACGTGAGTACACATCGACAGGTTTGATTGATACACGTCGGGGCCGGGAGCACGATAAGCGATAATTGCGCCGACCATTTACCATCTTCTACCATCGTCTTGAAAAATTCCCTACCAGGACGATTTGATTGTCTCAAAGCCACCGTTCGTCTTGTGAATGGAATGCAATTTCTCGTTTCGCGATACTTTCTAAACTTTGTTCGGACTGTTTTTCTGTGTGCTGCTCCAAGTGTTGTTGAATGTTGAGATGTTTAAAGACAAACCACATTTACCATGAAGTTAATTTAAAGGGACTGTTAAAGAGAAAGAAGAAACAAGGTTCGTGAAACTCAACTGGAAACTTCCTGGCACCTGGCGGGGCAAGTCCTTTCGCTGCTCAAAAACACAATTGAACTGCTTTTGTTGAATCTTCTCTGTATAGGGAATCGCACTTGATACAATGGTGAAGAAAAATCCATCAAAACACTCTCTTTGCATGGTGAATGGCATTTCTTGCACAACGGAAAATCAAATTTAAGCTACCCAGTTCGATCCCCGACATGTGAACATGCCGGAAGGAGGGTAGCGCCGTTCAACTTTGTTCGATACTTGAGTACGATTCGAACTGCACTTTGCAGAACGACTTCGAAAGGAGTGCATCGTCGAAGAGACGAAGAAGGCGCTGGCTAAATTGGCCAGAACTTTCCCGCTTAGAAGAGCGGCCCAACTGCGCAAATCGAAATAATGCAGCGAAAGAGAAAAAAAAACCTTTGGCACATTGATAGAAGAAGGCGAAAATAAAATAGGTTAAAGTAATCTACAGCTGCACTTAAGCGAATAATTTGCACGCCGTGAAAGCATGCCGAATGCGAGACAAATGTTCGAAACGTGCTTTTCCTGTTCGAGCAAATCGCACCAAAGTTGGAAAAAGGGAACGACTACGACGGTATGGTGTGAATGATCATTAATATCATTTGGCGATATTTTAGACTTTTCGTTCGTAGTTTAACAGATGGCGGAATAATTTAATATATTCTCGTGCTGGAGTTACTGGAATACATGTAGCTGAAGCGTTAATACATTTTAACGGTTTCACTGCGCTTATTTTCACGAAACATGGCACTCCGAATGGGGTCCGCTTCCAGCGCGTCTTTCTTTTTCAATTTATTCGCAAGTGACCATGAAGTGAACCGAAAGAACAACTCTTCCTGTGTCTTGCACGAACACGGACAAACGAACTTCGACAACGGCGAAGGACTTTTGCTATCTTTCCGTTAGACCATTCCTCCGGAAAAAGGGGTGATTTCTCTTTTTATTCCAACACTCCAGCTTCAGTGGCGGCCACCGATTAAAGTAGTGCCCGTGCAATGCAAAGCGTCTCGGGCACCGTTCGTGTGCGATAATGCAGGTAATGATGAATTTTATTGCAGTCCCCTCCCCGGGGCTCCGATACGATCGGGCTTCACACGGCGAAAGCGGCCCGACGAATATATATGTGCTCCTTGCAGGGCGTCGGGATTTATGACTCCGAGCAAATCAAGCCAGCCGAACTTCCTTCCTTCCTGCGCACGTGACTGGGGGCTCGGTTCGCGCCAAAAACCGTCAGCGAAGAGCTAGTTGCCCGAAGCTCACAGGACTCACAGGCTAGAGGTGTCCCACACCGGCCCGGTGAAGCGCATTCCTCCCGCCCGACCGACCCGTGACCCGGTTCCGATTTTATAGCCCGAACGGGGTGATTCAATTTCGCTGTCCAAATGTCTCCCTCAAATTTAACGACAAACGGCAAGCGTCACGGAGCAGCGACGAGCGGGCAAATCCCCTGAAACAAACCGATAACGACGGCCCCCACGGGTGGCTTCTGGTGGTGATCAGCTTAAGAGGGGAAAAATTATGGACCATCTTTTTTCATTCGAGCTCCGCTACTCGGTCGCCCGATCGATCGTCCGTCGAGGATCTCGAGGGTTAGCAGAACGACCAGCAGACCAGCTTGTTTTGGGGCTTGGTTAAGATTTCGATGACGGAGCATGGAAAAGTCGAAACAAAAAATAAACAAATAAGAAAAAGACAAAAAATGTGGACGAGTACATCAATGAGATTGAATGAGAAACACGTTTTCGAAACAGCAGCAGCAACTGGCGGTAGGTATGCTGGTTTCGGATGCTAGTGACAACAAACCGTCCGCTCGTTTTCTCGCGGAGTTAGAACTCACCAGGAATAACAATTATTACCATGAGACTTTTTTTAAATATCGAACATCTTCGCCTGGGTAGCTGATGAATATTCGACGCCAACGGATGAAGAAGGAATTGAATTAAAAGCAAACAACATGAAGCAGCTGCCGGTTAAACTGATTTTAAAGTTTGTTTCTTGCATGAGAAGAAAATCAAGAACAATAGAAACCATCACGAGGGGGGGGCGACACATAAACAAGACTAAACGGTTTCTTAATTTTCACCCTCTTCTGATGTACATTGAATTCGTAGAGTCACCGAATAAGTCTGTAACATTGGAGCGACTTTAATTCAATTCTCGTTTTTGTAATAAACTTTCCCGCACACAGCTGTGACATTTCTCGCTAAATTTGTTTCCAAACCGTAGAAATGATGCTTACAACCCCAGTGTTGGAATATTTGAGCTGTGTGCTATTTAAAATTCACATTGTTTTCCCCTACTTTTCTAGCAGATCGGCAAGAACAAAAGGTACAAGAAAAGATAGTAGAACCTCCATTTTCGGATGGAACACTTTGCTGCCTGGGGCGGACTTCTTTCCCTGGGGCATCTATATTACAATTGTTATGGCTCACCAGACTTCATGGACAGCATGACCAGCATGGGTTCTGCTAGGCGACACCGCCATCGATGTATCGAACTTTTTTTTTTGGCCACACGTTGCATTAACTTTGTATAAGTTCAGGAGGTAAATTCACTGAATAAAACAATGGTTTTTAGTTCAAAATATTGACCCAAATGTCGATTAAGCCCTTCCCATTCCGCTGGATACTGTCTTCAAATTCACCGACTAATTACCCCATGAAATGCCGTTCTTTGAAAACTCTTCTCTGTTTAGGTACTGTTACCTCTTTTCCCCTTTCCTATTGCGAAAAAGGCTCTCAGTTTTAACGCGAGAGTCGTTTAAGCCATTCAGCTACACATGTAACCCCCAACGTAATGTCCTTGGTAGACTTGGTGGAATCCACGCTAATCCACTAATCAGCGTGTCAAGCCTTTTGTGCTTTCTTTCCCGTACCGGGACCGTTTTCGCCCGTACGTGTGCCCGATTATCACCGGCGACGGACAAACGCCACATGCACGCGGGGTGGTGGTGCCGGGCGGTGGGGTGGCGTAGAGTCCTTCGGTGCCTCTCGCCAGAAATGATCCGCAAAATGAGTTAATTTAATTTAAACTTTATTGCAACAAATTAAATCCACCCTGCGGCCGGGCGGCGGTTTCCTTTCTTCGGGGCCTTCCGTATCCACGGAAAAGTTTCGCATCCTGCTTCGGACATCCTCCGTGTGGCGCTGGGATCCTTGTTTCAATGAGAGAATGCAACAAAAAAAAACCGAAGAGAATAGGCTGCTGCGGAACATCCTGCAGCGGCAAACATGCGGTGAGTATTTGTGCAATTTTCCCGCACAGCCCGACTCTCATCTGCCGTTCGGTATGTTTTTATTTTTGGTTTTCTACTTCACGTTTCCGTACCATTGTTCATTTCACTCGCCGCTCCTTATTACATTTTGTTCGAATTCCTTTTATTTATATAATTGGGCGCTTGAAGCTCGCGCTGGAGCGTGCGGCTTTCGTTGGAGTATGCCTTTGAAGCGTCCCGCCATTCGTCCGGGATGGCTCTATTAGACGACTTCATCCGCACTTTACCCGTCTCGACCTGTATCCTTTCGTCCTGTCGGCTTCCACGACGCCATGCCATGCTCCCGTTCGGCTTGCATGGCGGGCCTTGTCGGAACTGTCAGGGAGCACGGTGAGCGTGTGCACAGTTCCGAGCGGTTTTACTGCTCCCCGATAGCTTAATTTTGATCCGCAACCGTGGCCGCAGTCAATTTATGAAAAGAAATAACCGTTATTAACAACTTCGTGTCTTGTGTGGGGGAGGAGAGCGTGCGGGAAGAAAAGGAGCAAATGTTTGGCTAAGCCTTGCTACAAAAAGGCTACCCAAACCTGCCATTCGTTAGAGAAGCTTGAAATTAAAGCTTGGTCTATTTCACACAGAAGATTTCATTCCGCTGGTCCCTTTTCTTTCTTTTCATCGACAAAAAGGGTGCTTGATTATGCTTTAAATGCGATTCAAATAGATTTTTCCAAAATGCGCTGGTTTTGAATTCGTTTTTCAAACATTCTCAATGCTTCAATCCTTAATAAACATACAAACTTTCATCTTTTCAAGTATTGTTCAGTTCACCAAACATCAGGTACACAATCAAGCATCATGATCCGGAACCCCAATTGATCATATTTTCGAAAAATATATCTAAAATAGGAACTAACTCTCTATCTTTACTGCTTGTATTACATAATCCTTTCTCCGAGACAGCGTACAAAGTAACCAGACAATTACGAAAAAGCCTTTTGGGATGCAGAAACAAAGACCGTACGCCAAAAGAGCAGGCAAAAAGGTTGCAAATGTGAAGGAAAGGAAGGAGACAAATCATTCGAATACAATCAGCAATTCTGCAAAGGATCGGTGCGGCAGTACCCTTCATGCTGTGACATCTGTTTTGGTGGCCCGTTTTTTTTTTTCCGGCAGGATTTCCCGATCGACTGTGGGATGGAGGCCGGTGCAAGGACTCGCACCGACGGCGGAATCAAGACCGACCGGTAAATCCGCCCGGTACGCCCGGTAGTGTAGCACAGCACAATAATCTGATAATTGGATGGTTCAAAGGAACGAATATGAAAGGCGAGCCGAATAAAAAATGAGAAAAATCAAGTGAAAATATATTGCGGAAAAAGTGAGCCCCTGGAGAGTGGCAATGGCAACCTCGTGGAAAAGGATTTTCCCCTCCGTTTGGACAAGGATCGACAGCATTCACTCCCCACCTTCCATTCACCGCCCTTGTGAACGGCCGCCTGTCCGGAAGTAACCAATTCAATACGAGCTCACGTACCGTCCGTGGGCTGATGTTACTGTGTCTCAAACTTTCATTATTGCACTTTATCCTTTTCAATTACGGAAGGATTTCCCGGCAGAGAGGGCTGCTTTAAGAAGCGATAACAGGGACCGTTCCTTTTGCCATCCCTTCTCACTTTCGCCGAAGCTTCTGCTCGAGCTTATCTTAAGCGAAAGCACTTAGTTTTCTTTTCTCGAGAATGCTGGAAGAAGATCTGTTCGATGTGATCCTATATTCTTGGTTTTTCTCCCAGGACGAGTGTTTCCCGGATGGAGCCCTTACGACTCCGGATTAAAACGGGAACCCGTGTTGGTCACATTATCGAGCATGTTGGTACGTAAGCGGGTTACGGTTGTTTTTTTGTTCCCTCCCCTGTTACATGGAGCCCCCCGGCAGGATCGGCGCTTCCGGCTGGACGGATCAGTCGAGTAATTTATGACCACATTGGACTCAAATCGTACGAGCAAGCTGGGTGACATTTTTGCAACGTGATCCGGAAAAACTGGCACTGAAACATGGCGAATCAAACGCTTCGCCGGTTTGCAAACCCTACACATCGTCCTACCATTGGCAATTGGAGGCGGAGGCGATTCTTCATGCATGGCTGCACGCGCAATCGGTTGTTGCAGTTTTGTGCATTTGAGTTTGCCCCAATTTTTGTGTTTTTTCTTCTCCCTCTAGTGCGCGTTGTCGGCAATCGCCACGTGGTTTATACATATTGTAGCCACCCGTTTGATGGCTGCATTATTGATGCGGCCAGGACGCGCGCCGCAGCTGGTTTTAGTGACGGCGGCGTTAGATTTACGTTTCCATTACATTTCACACCACGCCCCGGCGAGTGGAAGCTGCCGGCACTAGTTTGAAACAATTGCTGCTAGTTTCCCGAGAGCGAAAACCGCAAACTCCGATTGTGATAATTATTGCCCTTTCTGTGGTGCAGTTGGTTTATTTATCTTAATGGCTGCGGGCACCGGGCAGAGTGCATTCGCGTGGCGCTTAACGGTCTCAGGAGCACGCGAGTGTCGCCGCACGGATCCGAGTTTAGCACATGACGCGGGCTAATATTAGCATTTGAAATTAATTTTTCAGGAGTATTGATGATAGTTAATCTATTGGTAAAACGAGCACAGCTTTAATCCTCGTTTTGAGGTTTACCTGTATCGATTGCATAAAAATCTGGATGTAAAAAACATGTGGAGAACATGTTGCATGAAAAGCTGTGAGATGTCAACCTTCCGCTGGAGCGAAATGTTAAAAGGCTACGCCTTTCATCTGAAAATATTGCTCGCCTTTTGCCCGAGAACCAGATGCAAGTGGGTCAGCACATACGCAACGAATTGAGAAACGAATAAAATGATGCTCATCACATCATTTTCGAGGATTCCGTGCATACGATCGTGACCAGGACAGGTGTTTCACGGGCTGCTTCGTAACAAATAGGATCGAAGCGCATTTTATGTCTTGGTTCTTCCATCGTCCTGCCCCTGTTCCCAAGGCATGCTTAGGGTGGTGTTATTATTTTGATCTCGTGTCTTCATTTTTGGGCATTCGATCCGCAGGGTTTTGCAAATCTCCGACCGAACGACCACCGTTGAGCAGCTGGCAGCTGGGACGCCTTTTTTCACCTCTGTTTTGGTTTCGCTACCAGCAGCCATCCTGGACCATTTTCGAAGGGGTATCCGAGGATACTGTGCATTCACTAATGAACTTGATATATGCACGGACCAGGTGCTAACTGTACGTCTTCGCTTAATTATTCGGGCCACTTCGAGGCTTTCTGCGTCGTTCGAGGCACTGGAAAAATGAAAATTATTATGCAACTTTATCTGACCATGAATCGATGGACGAGTGCGACGCACACCTGCCAGTAAAACATGTTCGCTTTTTATCGAAAGTGAAATATATTCTTGTTAATCTGTTCAGTTCTTTAAACGCACACTATATTGTACTTTATCAGTTTTTTCGTCTCTGAATATACGATTGTTTTTCCGCATAGTGTCTATTTCCGAGAATGTTGTTACATGAAGGACTTATATGTGATTCGTAAGTTTTTTTTTGTAAATACAGTTCATTACTGGATTGGATTTTGGGTCTATAGAGGCGATATAATATCGGGATTAATTCTATTTCATTACTATGAATCTAAATTATTGTAATTAAATAATGCAAGCTTATTTAGATTTTTTCGGTTCGCAGATTGCAATATTTCACCGAAAGCTTGAAATATTTCACAATGGTCCAAGGTGCTTTGCCTAGTTTGTTCGTGTCGCTATCTGATTTTTTTAACGCAATTGTAGACATATTGTCAAAAGCGTTATAGCCGGTGTTGTCATAGCTGTCAGTAGAAATACGTCAAAATACACATTTTGCGCTTTTATCGAATAACCAGCAATGTGCGCGGTTCGTGGAATACAGTGCAAACGCAATGGAAGAAGTACCTGCTAGTCCTGAATTAGGGAAACGTAAAAAAATTCGTCGTAAAGATGGCCGTCGGTCCTTCAGCCGTTTATCTTGCCATCCTGCCAACAAGTTTACCAAGCATTCAACGAATCAGTTACCGGACGGGATCACCAAATCCGAACACATATCCGACGACATACGAGGTGGTTCACGGATCAAACGAGACAATCGAATATCCAAGTTATCAGCATTTTACTTCGATGACAACAGTGAACAAATCGAAACGGTGGATGCAAACCCGCTGACCTCTGCCATTCTTCTAGAAAAAGCCAACGCAATTCCGGTACAATGTAGAGCGCGTTCGCCTGATTTTATCGCCGCTACAAACGATGAGTTTCTCTCAGTCGCCGAGCTAGCTATAAGGAATAGCACTTCGAACCATCCTGATCAGCTCGAACATGTAAAGTCTAATGTTCCGAAGCATAACTACAGTTTTACACAGATGGAGCTGGATTCTCAAATGGTTGATATTTTGGAGGCAGCTGAACTGTTAGCTTGTTCCGCAAAACAAGAACCACAGCCAAATGCATCTGACAAGCATGAGCAGCCAGTTGAAATAGTTCCGCACCTTTTGCCATCATCTAAGAATGAAATCATCCAGACAAGAACAGGTCCATGCGAACCGATAGGTATTTCACATCAAACAGGCGCTCTTCTAACGATTCAATAATTCAGCTTTAAATTTTTCAGGTTCACTTTCTGGGCAAAGTTTAGTGCAGTCAATAAGGAATGATTTTTCTGAAGATAACGGGTTCCCGTGGTCAGTTGATTTCTCATTAATAAGAACGGTAAGTTTACGCCAATTGCTGATCCAGCTCGCAAGCCCTCCAAAGGTCTTGAAGAAGGAAGTAGTTTGTCGTACATACGGGAATGTCAAGCGGCAAAAGAAGGAATCGATTGCTCGTCGGTTAAGCTACGAAACGGACGGTTCATCGCGAACTGGGCAACTTTTGACGGACGCTGAGTCTGGGACTTCTTCCGAAGGAGACGTTGAGGACAACGATGGGGACATTTCAATGGATGGTGTAGCGCTGAACGAGAGTGTCCTCATTCAAGCTAATCTCACGGAGCTATCCGCCTATTTTTCACAAGCCACCGTAAACAAGAACACCACTGAAGTGCAGAGGAACGAATTCGACGACACGAAATCGATCGACGGAGAACCTTCGTTTCGTGGGTTTACGCCTGAGTCTGGATCTCCCATTTCACTCGCATCTAACGAATATTCTCCGAAGGCATTACGCTTGGATTTTAAAGCGTTCGAGAGCTCCGAGGACGATAGTTTACAATCGGTAGATGGTTACGTTCGACCATCTAAATGTCCCCAAATAGAGCAGCTTCTCGAAGTTGATGAAGATTTGTTCATGTTGGCACATCCATGCAAGAAAAACACACAATCGATCCAGGAACAGAATGAACCGAAACAATCCAACAATCTTACTGACGATGCCACGAGTTGTAGTGTAACTGAGCCAAAGGATCTGCATGGAGTTGTCGATGCCTCCAAAACTCCATTGAGTCTATGCTTCTTCACCGGCCGAGGAAGTTCGATAAACGTATCGAAGGCTGCTATGCTTAAAGCCAGAGCAATGTACGCCGAAGAAGAGGCAAAATTGATACAAGAAAATAACAATCGATTGGAAAAAAAAGGAACAGCATCCGTGGAACAACAAAAACGGTTTCTTCAACAGAATTCAACGCCAAAAGTAAACTTAACTAATGGCGACCATTTTTTGAGGCCCAAATTACAATCCATGGGTGTAATAGATACAACAGGAGATCGATTTCCTGCCCACGGCTTACCAGACAGACAACATACTGGTACTCTTCCTGTCACCATCCCTCATCCGTTATTTCCTGAGGAAGTGGTTAGATTGACCGAAGGAACTTTAAATTTGGGAAGAGACACTTTGACCACAGTTTGTACAAAGTCCCTCGAGAGGCCAAAGCTAACGTTTGTTGAAGAATCAAACAACGTAGAAGTTGCTTCGAATGCACTGTCTGTTAGTGTGGACTTCCGTACTGCCGGTGGTAGCATGATACCTATCTCAAAGAACGCGCTCGCGAGAGCGCAGGCAATTTTCGATGAAGAAGAGTCGAAAATGTGTAAAGAGAATCTCCCTGGAAATGTGCCTGAATTATGCGCAGGGTTTAGTACTGCCGATGGCAGTAAGATCGCTATGGCGACGAAAGTTCTTGAAAGAACGCAAATGGTGTTCGATAAAGATGAAGCCAATGTCCATGTTGAAGGATCTTGGAACGCACATAATGACCCACCTTTTCCCGTGGGTTTCAGTACAGGCCGAGGAAGCGCCATTGCCGTGACGAAAGAAGCACTCGACCGAGCGAAATCCTTGTTTGCCGAAGATGAGAAAAAAGCGAAATCAGACAGCGATGGAGAACAGTTGCTTAGGGAGAGAAGGCTGAAAAGTATTCCTCTTCAAGCTCCAAACACAAGCGCACATTCTATTTCGGTTCCAAAATTGTTGGGGAACGTTTGTGAAAGGGAAAACGAACCTCCTTCGCTGACGAATGTCCCACCGATGATAGGCTTTTCTAGTGCTGCTGGAAAGCGCCTGCAAGTGTCGGCTACAGCCCTCGCTAAAGCAAAGCTTATGTACGAGCAGGTCGAGCAAGAACTCGAAGAGGAAAATAAAAAAATAGTAAAGGATGATGATATCCAGCGTAAACGTAAAGTCTCATCATCCCAAGAAGAGCCAACCACCCCGACGAAACGAGCACGGAGGGACCCTCTCCATTTGGCAGCAAGGTTTCAAACGAGTACTCCGGCATCGGTGATAGCAAAAAAATATGCAACCAATTCGCTCCAGCCAGAAGCACCGACAGCGTTCGACGGCCACGAGATGGACCAGTTCTTCGCTGAACTGGATGATGCGGAGTTTGAAGAACTTTTCCAGAACCAGCAACAGCCACATAAGAAGCCGTGCTCGAGAAAGCATAACAAACTGCTTTCCAGGTTCGAGCAGTGTGCCGAGGAGACAAAGACGACTGACGAAGCTACGGTTAACTCGCCCATATCGCACTGGGATGATAGTTTTACGGAGATTCTGCCGAAACTACCGTGGCCAGCGGAAGACGTGCAACGGATGCGGAGGGTGAAACTGAAGAAACAACAGGAGTATATTGCAACTAAGCCGGAGGAAATGCGTCGTCCTAGGATTTCTAATTTCTGTAGCAAAAAGCTACGAAAAGATCGTATCGGATTGGAAGAGTTCGTCGGTGGGAACAGACCAAAACCTACACCACCTACGGCGATGAATGGGGGTTTGATTGTAACATTGAACAACGCGATGGAGTTTACGTTTAAAATGAGCAATTATTATGGGTAAGTTCAAATTTTTCACCGATAGCTCGAAGTTAGATTACTTTTGACTTAATATATTCTCAAACAATTCAGGGAATCTGTAAGCGACAGCAACACAACCGGCATTCCTTTCGGCACCGATGGGGAAGGTCTTCTTCTGATGGACGAACACTCATGCGTCGGAGTGGAAGAGATGAAAATGTGTTTTCTCGCCTCACCTGGCGTCGATCCCCGGCTAGTTCCTTCGGGCTGGGTGGAAAATGCATGGCGATGGATCGTGAGCAAACTCGGCGCACTTGAGTGTAACCTTCACGATTACTTCCGGAATGCGCTCACGCCCGAGAATGTTTTTCATCAGCTCCAGTATCGGTATCACATTGAAATCGATTCTGCCCGGCGGCCAGCACTGAGGAAAGTACTTGAGAAAGATGACATCGCTAGCCGACAGATGGTGCTGTTCGTGTCATCGGTATTCCCCGTTGATGGCTCGATCGTTGATCAAGAGCTGGAACTTTCCGACGGATGGTACTCGGTGCGCGCGCTAATCGATGTCCCGCTAGCGGCAGCTGTTCGTGAAGGTAAAATTACAATCGGCACCAAACTGATGATCCAGGGCGGAGAAATGTTGAACCACACGGATGGATGTTCGCCGTTGGAAGTGCCGCCGGATGTGCGATTAAAAATCCATGCAAACTCAACCCGACGCGCTCGATGGTCGGCGAAGCTTGGCTACTACCGTTGTCCGGTTCCGTTTTTAACACCTTGCAGCAGCATTCAAGGCCGGGGTGGATTGATCTGCCGCTTCCGAGCTCGCGTCGTACGGGTGTATCCGCTGGTGTACGTGGAAAAATCCAAAAACGATTGTCATACGTCCTCTCTCCTCTCTGAGCGAATGCACCAGAGACATGTCAGAAGAAACGACGGGAGCCAGTTGGACGTTCTGCACAAGCTGTACAATCAGATACAGCAGGAACTCGAAGGGCGACGAACGGCTGCGTGCTTGAACAGAAACGTACGGGTGACGGAGCGCACCTCATGCACTCAGTTGCAAGAATTGCTTGAGGGCGGACTTGATGCTTCGCTTCTCGATGTAAGGTTGACTGTGAAATTCGCGTCTGTACCGTTCTAAAATGATCGCTTTTGCTTTACAGATGGAACTTACCCTTTCGCAACAAGCGGTCGTTCAACGATTCCAGCAGCAGCAACAGGAGGAACTGCAGAACGAAGTCAATCGCCGGGTGAAGGCTGAGATGGACCAGCGTAAATCTTCGGTAACGCCCCTGCTGAAGGTACGGTTGATGGATCTTGCAATGTCAGATAGGACTTTTATGCTTTCGATA
Organism: Anopheles plumbeus; assembly: GCA_034621735.1. Lineage (NCBI taxonomy): Eukaryota > Metazoa > Arthropoda > Insecta > Diptera > Culicidae > Anopheles > Anopheles plumbeus. The sequence goes on from JAOEFI010000006.1 coordinate 27,922,641, forward strand.
TGGCGCCCCACGGATGACGTTCGGTGTGTCATGCAGGAGCACAACTATCTGGAACTTACCACCATTATGGCCAACGGAATAAAGAACAGCGATATTCAACTGACTGCGCACAAAAGCAGTTCTTATACGAAACTGAACATCCCACAGTGTCCCGAGGGAGCGTCGCCCGATGTCACACGCTACATTCGATCCATTACTCCCATCGGGGACATCGTACCTTCGTCGTTTCGTCCGCCGTTCAACGAGTTCGATACAGTCGGTGTGGTGGTGCTCGTGGGCACGTCGGACTCGAAAAAGTTCCAGTCAGTATATCTAGCCGACACGGCACTGGAATTTTTGTGCGTGAACTTTTGGCACGGGCTGACCGAATACGCTTACGACGATGTGGTGCACGAGCGAGCGATCGTGTATGTAGGCAATCTCCAGTGGCGCACGATCGGCCGACAAAATCAAACGATCGCGCAATCCTTCGCCACCGAGTACACGATGATCACGGAAAATCCTCGCTCCGGGCAGCAACGGGCCGAGTGGGAACGCTTTCAACTGCAGCTGGATGCGATTGATCAAGAGGATTTCTTCCAACGGTGCCAGGAAAAGATAAGCGAGCTGAAGGATACGGCCGGTGCAGGCGTTGGCACACCGACGAATGTTAGCTACTCAACTCCGTACCAGCAACGTCACATGTCCAGGGTGGAGCAGCAACATTCAACTCCGCTCGGAGCCGGCGGTCATAGTCTGACGAAACGCAAGATGGAAACGCTGGCCACGATCTACAGGAGCCCAGCGAAGCTGTCCCCCGTTGTGATACGTTCGAATCCGATGACAAGCAAAGGATTTAAGACACCAGGCCGGCTTGAGGAGCAGTCGTTTAGGTAGGTCGATGGTGGTCTGGTTATTGTTATACGAACACGATTTAACGTGGATTGTTTCGAGTGAGGGTACTAATTATAACTAAAAGTTGTTGGAATCGCATCCTAATGTTTATGTCTTGTTGAAATATAATATAATAACACATACTACGTTTCTTGTGTGTACGTTTCCTGTGTGTACGTGTCCGGTGTAATAATATATAAATGTTACTTTAAATGATATATGATATGCCGTTACAAATCACAAGTACATTTAAACTCATTGGAACCATTTGTTTTTAAAATGTTTGCCCATTTATTGTGCGTTTCCTTTCACATTGAATGCATCCATTCTTATGAACTACTTTTAGAGTTTTCTGCCAACGAGTGCACGTTGGTTCTTGGTTGGAGCTTGCGGACGCTCCTCCCTGGGGTATATTGTTGGTTTATTTGACTTTACACCCATCAACACTTCTTTGTCTGCGTTTGGGCGGAAACATGTCGGTTAGTGGCATTTCATAAAACTTGCCATCTTCGTTTGCCAATGCCCCGCAGATGTTTAATCAGCAGCGCTCTAATGATGATGTGCTTTTAATGCATTTTATTTGAACAGTCCAAAAGTTGTGTGTTGTATCGCTTGAGAAACTTCGGGCTTGCGGACAAAAGATGGAAGGAAGGAGTTTAAGTGAAAACCGATGAAAAGAAAAAAAAACCCTCATACAAATAAAGATCGTCGCGACTTCGCTACTACATGCTTTGTCTGCTATCTCGTTGGTCAAATATTACGAAGCAACGATGGTTGACAGAGGCTGGCAGCTGCTGGCCACAGACCGGCGGGCTCGTTCTACGGTCCCGCGTCGTAATCGATCAATGCCCATTGGCCTGGTGCTAAAACTGTGCTTTAGTGATACCGAAATCGACCACAGGACCTAAACCCCCGGTCCGGGAGTCTGATCGAAGTTAGTCTACTCGGCCAACGTCCCGGGGTCTATTCTTCGTACGTGCTGCAACAATCAATCAATACCAGTGTGGCAACGGTGCCCTTGGCAACGCAAGCGAGGGGTATACCGCACTCATATTTGGACGGACCCGGGCGTTTTGGTGGTCTGCGGACCGAGTGGCGAAGGCAGATACAATCGGGATCCATCTCCGCGTGACGGAAGAAAACGGGAAAACTGCCATCAGCGTCGAGGCAACATATTGACGACGGCACATGAGCAAATAAAACTTTTCTAATAAACAAGCTGTTGAGTGTTGTCGACAGCAGCCTCCGCAATCCTCTGGGGCGTCTCGGTCACGCGCCTCGAAGTGGTTGCCTTCGAGTTGGCGAGCAGCGGTAGCGAGGCAGCCAGGATTAGCCATTTCCTGAATTGCAATGTCACAACTTTCCAAGGGAGCGCGTTTGTCTGTGGCAATACATTCGTTCCACCTTCACTGTTTTCCGATACACGAAGACCCATCTTTTCGTGGAGGAACAGAGTCAGCATTGAAGAAAAGTGTGCAGACTTCGTGAAAACACTACCCCGCTACACAATACAAACCTTTGAGGGTTGTTGGCCGAAAGTGTACTATTTATTGTCGCTTTTAAGGCATTACAACGAGTTCAAGCATCAGTGCATCCTGTGTCCGGAAGGAAATCTAGCGATCCTTGAAGCAGTTGGTTCGAATTCGCATCTTAAAACCCACTCGTGTATTAAACTCGTACATCACGAAAGCAAAGACCGCATTCGTGTGAGTGTTCGAAGACGTTCATCGCATGTGACTATCGTCTTAGTCGTGCCCGCTCCCACAGATCCATTTGGAAACTGATGCACATTCCAGCGTGAAGCATGAGCGCAACGGATTGGAAACGGATGTTCGCTTTTAATAGTTTTAAATTTCACTACCCTTTCCACGGTGTCCAAGGCGGGTTGGGTTGGTGGGCCGTAGCTTTTCTTTTTTCTATTCGTGTCCACCGGCGGTTAGGTGGTTTATCCTTGCTCGTCTCCTCCTCTCCCTCACAGAGCGCCACTCTACTAGCAATCGCAATCGCGTCTCCAATATCAAGCGCAAACGAATCTTACCAGCCGCCTAACTATCTAGGCAAATACCGAAAATCCAATAAATGTTCAATAAATTCCTCCACATCATCGACTCGGCCCCGGGCGGGATGGCGGGCCTGCAAAGTCGGGCGCGAAATATGCTCCATTCCAGGGTAGTGTGGTGGGAGGGTAACAAACGAATGGAAGCTGCCAGCGACAGTTCCGCTGTTTTCCGGCGCTTCAGGTTCAAGGGGCGGGTGGAATGTGAGCACTGGCAAAAGTTCTCACGCTCCGACATTTTTCGTTGTCAAACGTCGGGTCGGCATGCCGGGATGACGCCGGTCCCACACTTCCGGTTGACGCGAATCGGGAAAATTCTTTCCACAAGCAGTTGGCGAACCGGAACATGCCTGCTGTCGAACGCAGCGTAAGTTTTTCATCGCGGACGATAGGGTGGTGATTTGCGGGGATGGGGGGGTGCATCGAGAGCAACGTTGCGACGACATAGTGGTTGTCAAGATTTTTAAATACGAGAACAACGACAACTAGTACCCAACTAGGATCCCTGTGGCTGCCATTTTAGCCCCAGGAATTGTTTTCGCTAAATGATTTTTTAAAATGTTGTGTCAGAGCATGGAAATATTTTAATTGGCGAACATGCATAACATTTCTCCAATGGCTCGCAGTAGCAGTAATAAAAAATGTAGTAAGAAGTTAAGAAACTATCGATACGACATTATCGCTAGAAGTCTTTGGTGTATGGTGGAAGATGTTAGTGCATAAATGACTAACCCTCTGCTTCGGGTGCATACATTATGTGTCTTCCAATTTCTCTACAAGTTTGTCGTTCAAGTTTCATCAAAGAGCATCGTTCTTTTCCATTACAACTTCAATGGGCAATAGCACACACATCGTGGTTCGAGGTTCACTGCGAAAGCATTGACTGATTTGGTTTGGCTGATGGCAAAAGTGTGTTTGCAGTTTTCCTTCCCGAAAATAAAG
>JAOEFI010000006.1:27935167-27949317 GCA_034621735.1 Anopheles plumbeus
GGGAGTGAATAGGTTTTCGCTAAACAAGGAATAAAAACACTTTCCGGGTACCAATGGTTGAATGAATAAGAAGAGAAAAAGAGAATATTGTTTTATTTAACCATCGTGTTTGCGTGTTTTTTCGTAAGTGACCTGTTTTACATTGACCTATTTGTATGGCATTCAATAAAGCTCACTTATCTTGTTCCTGTCTTTGTAAGACTTTTATCCTGTTTTGAGGACGTTACTGATGCTAGATTGATCGAGTAGAGTACGCCGTGGAACGGTAGATCTATGCATGCCTTGTTGTCAATGGGGTCAAGTTCCTGTGGCATTATTTCAAAATCTGCCTTGAGGGTACATTACGATTCTTTTTAGCTTCCAATTTCTTAACTTCCATGGTTTTTATATTAATTTCTCTCTTATACTCTCCCTGAAGTTGCTTATGCATTGTTAAGTTTTCCTGCAGTTCTCTGTTTTCTCTCTCCAAATCCTCCTTCTTTTGCAGAAGGACCTTCACTTCCTCGCCACGGTTGTGGGTTTCCGACAGTTTGAACGACTCGCGTTGTGCCAAAAATTCGAACAGTTTCTTCATATGTTCGGACTGAGCAACAAGCCCCACTTTGGTAACGCGGTACCGCCGTAAGAGCTCGTCGGTTTTGTACCAGATGGTGGTTACCAGCTCTTCCTCAGTGGTCTTTCCGTTTGCCAGCAGCTGGACCTCTTCTTTGATTTGGCGGATCTCATTGTCCAGCTCCGTGGATTTCACGGCGCCTTCGGATTGACTGACTTCGGTCGAAATGTTCTTTGCTATACTTTGCACGATCTCCCCACTGCATCCATCTGCCGCCCGGTTCACTTTTTCGGCCGCGCTCGTCTCAGCGAGGTACCGCATGAGTCGATCGAGGTATGGCATATCTGATTTTTTGCAACATAGACCATGTTCGTTGGTGTATTGCTCCTTGCACGGCGTTGTCACATTAGCATCCATCACACTGCTGACATTTGTATCACGGAACAGTTCATTCAAGCTCCCACAGTCCCAATCATTACGGCCTAAGAAGATACGTTTTATCTTGCTCTCATATCCCAGCTTCAGGGTTACTACCGAGTTACGTTCGAGGTACAGCTCGTCCAGTAATCTAAACTGTGCGCTATTCTTTTCCACGTAAAGTAAGTTGTTGTGCGACAGGGCAAGAATCTTGAGCGATGGAACTGGCTTCGTGAAGTCGAATGTGAACAGTCGATTGTTGTTCAACAAAAGCGAGTTTAGTTTTTTCAGATGCACAAACTCTTTAGATACGATGTCCTCGATTTCGTTGAACGAGAGGTCTAGCGTTTCCAGCCCGGCAACCTGCCTCAACCATGCCGTGGTGTTGAGTTGGTTATGGGCAAGGTTTAATTTTTCTATGAAACTTGCTGTTCCGACCACTTTCCGAATGTGGTTATGCGATGCATCTAATTTCAAAATGTTTTCCGGAAGCGAAAGCACCTCCAGCATGTTAAATGTCACATTGGCCTCCAGAAGGCTCGGAATGAGCGAAAGGTCAAAGTGGACTAGTCGATTGTTTTCCACAGCGATGTATTCTAGTTTTGCATTCTGCCGAAAGGTGTCATCCGCGATTTGCGGCAGGTTATTGTTTGCGAGTGAGAGCGTCCGAAGTTTTGTTGCGGACTCAAACAACCCGAGTTGTAGGTTCGAGAGCTTGTTTTTGTTCATGGCCAGGAGTTCCAGGGATGTCAGTGAATCAAACACTCCCATATCTAGCGAAGTTAGGTCGTTGTAGCCCAGGAAGAGTTGCTTGAGGTTTCCACCATTCGACAGGGCTTGCGGCTGGATCGATCGCAATTGAAGGTCCTCCAAGTTAAGCAGTTCGACGTTCGGAAACGAATCTACCAGGCTTTTTGGCAGCGTCCTTAATACGGAGCTTTTAAACGAAAGCTTTTTTTCATTATTTCGCACCGCTTGGAAGCCGAAGGTGACTCCTTGAGGGTCCTTATCGACTAAAACGTCCTGGAACATGCAATCGTATTGCTCGGTGCTGCTACGACACGCGAATCGCGGGGCCGTATCATTAGGGTAGCCTACAGAAGCCCCCCTGATTTGGACGCCATAACCGATCGGATCCGTTCCTTCTCCGTGTCGGCCCGCGGTGAATCCGCACGAGAATAGAAAACTGCACCAACAACGGAAAGCAACCATTAGATTCCACTGGACTCGTTACTTACTTCTTGGGTCTTGGGTTTACCTTAACAACAAAATTCCTCGCCTAGCCATGGCACGTTTCAGAACAATCTTGATCAGAGTGTAACTTGAGACTGAAACATCCGCGGATGTGCTGAAGGCCTTCTTGCCTTTGCCAGGAATTCCCAGGAATGATAAGCGAAAAATACTCACGATTATAAAGTGATCACCTACACTTAGGTATTCTTTGCCAGCATCTACAGTTCGCGCGTTTTGCGAACTATTTCTGCTGTTTTTTATGTGCGCAAGGACTTGAGATAGAATACCATTCCGGAGTTGTCTTCTGCTTCGCTCGGACACAATTGTTTACAAAGTTTTGAACAAGAAAACAGTGTTTAGCTGTGATTGTCAGGAAGGCACAATTCTTATTTTACCAGGCGATCACTGTGGTTTTACGAGCGTTTCGAAGTGTTTGTGGGTCTTTAGTTCTCCCTTAATCAACGGTGATAGCGCTGCGCCAACTCGGATTACAACATTGAACCTCACAGGTCAAGCAGTAATCTATGCCGGGATTCCCAAACATGAAGTTTACCGCAAACTGATACCGGTTTCCCGATCAACGGCATCTGCGTAGAATGGGAAGGTTGTACTCAAAATCGTGGAGTTCGAGATAGGAATTTGCGACGGATTGTTGTGGTAAATATTACAGTTCTGTTAAATTTAATTAGTTAAATTTGATTAGTTTTGCAGCCGTCTAAAATAAACCTAATAATAATAAATTTAATTAGTTATTTTGTGGGAAAAAAATTATACAATCTTCTACTGTTTAGGAATTAAATAAACAATGCCTATTTTAGAACATCTGTGGCGATTGAGGGACTTTCATACTCCCTTCATAAGGAGTAGGGAAATCAAAATTCAACAATTTTTGTAACACAAATTTTATTTTATGAAACCTCAGCTTCTAGCGCATCGCCGGGATAGGCTTATAGTATTTTTATGAAATAAAATAAATTAAAACAAGACTGCTCTTCTAGACACTGGAATACTACTGTACTATGTACAAACTGACGCTGCACTTTACTTGGCGTGCTCCTCGTCCTCGTACTCCTCGACGGACGTACTCGACTCTGGGAGTTCACTGGACTCGTGGCCCTCGCGATCATCGGCGAACGGGGCGGGCTGAGTGAGGTTGGTCGTGAGCTGCTCGAGCCGCACCCTCAGCAGTTCTAGGTCCCGTCGGAGGAAGTCATTTTCGGTGCGCAACTCGCGCACATTTTGCTCGAAGCGTAACTCCTTCCGGATGGCCATCTCGATGAGATAGCGGAAGTCGACGACGTCCGTGACGTCCGAACAACAAACGCGGTGAACAGCACGGCCCCCCCGGCAGTCGCCGTGCCGGATAACGATGCCCCGGTCGCGCAGATCTTGCCCGACCGCTGTCAGGTGTCCGCACCCCCACGAGTTGTCGTCGATGACGATGCTTCGGATGGCGGGCATCAAAGCTTGCAGCTGGTCCGTCTCCATGAAGTAGAGCCGGTTGCCGTGCAGCCAGAGGTGCTCGAGCTTCGGAAAGGTGCGGAACATGCGGACGTGAACGTAGGTGAGGGCGTTGTTGGACAGGTCGAGCCGCCGCAGCTCGGCCAGCGGTCGCTGCAGCCCGTTGGATACTCGAGTCATGCCGATCCGCTCCAGGTCCAGCTTCCAGAGGCGCTCCATGCGCGCGAACTGCGCAAAGTCCACGTTTCCGAGCAGGGGGTTGTTCTCCAGCACTAGCACCTCCAGCCCGGGCAAGTTGGTGAGGTTGGCCAGCTCGCGCAGCCTGTTACCATCGAGGTACAGCTCCCGCAGGCTGTTGGAGGCGTTGCCATCGAGCTGCACGCCTGCGATCCGGTTGCCGCCGGCGTACACTCGCTCCAGCAGCCGCGTGATCCGGATCGACTCAAGCGAGCAGCGCCGCACGTATAGCTCCCGGATGTCATCGAAGTTCTTGAACAGCGACGGCGGCACCTGCGAGAACTTGGAGTTGGCGAACGCGACGCGCTTGTAGTCGAGGCTGCTCGCCAGGAAGTCGGCCGCCTTCACGTCGCTGCCGAGGTACACATCATTGAACACGCAGAAATTGTCCGTCCGTGGTCGGTACATGCTGTCGTACAGGTTGAACTTTTCGTAGTTACAGATCACGATCTCGCTGGCCTCGAGCGTCAGCCGGACCGCAAACGCGAGCAGCACCAGCCCGCACACCACCCAGTGGCGCCCTCGCCGCGACCAGGGTTTCATCTTCACACTCGCGTCGCGTTGCGTTGCGTCTACTCGAACGAACCACGTTCATCGTACTGCAGGCGCCGTCGGTCTGACCGGGCCGGCGAGCTGTGGAAAACTACGACTACTCTGCGACGACTTCCGAGTCCGTCGTCGACGGAAGGCCGCGGGCGTGTGGGGGGGGCCTACAGCTGTCTGGCCGCCTGAGTGAATAAAAAAGCGAAAGCAGACGCCGTTTCAAACATTCGAAAGCCTAACCGTGTGATTGTTGTCTCTCGGTTTACTTCCTCCTCTGTGCAATAGTTGGCTAACCTTCGCTTGTTACGACCACTTGATGGTCGAATTGCGCAGATTGCACCCTACTAGGCGCCATTCCAACCCTTCTTTGGTCGGCGGATTTATCATGATAGCAAAAAAAAAAAAAACAATGCCAATGCCTTAAAAGCTCGCATCAACATCGCAATGCTGCTCCCCGAAGGGTTAACGATCACTCGAAGACAAAATCTGATCGCTGCTACGATTTGGCTACCATCGCCATCCACCGTCATTCGTTCCTCTTCTCAACTGGCTCCAGGTGCGTCTGGCAGATGTGACGAATCACTCCCTCCCATGCCAAGCCGATGGCCACTGAGCTTTCGGTAGTGCAATCCACCATTTATCTCACGATCGGCGCGAGCGTGTAACTGGATCCGTAACGGCAATTCGCCACAGCTGGTTCCCGGGCTGGCCGGTGTTCCGCCGAGTTCCGGGCCGGGATTCCTAGCGGCCATCACCACTGTTGACACTTTCACTGAACGAAAGCCAGCGCCACGCCGGTCGGTGGTACGAAGGTTAAAAAGCCATTTTGACACATAGCGCAAGTAATCGGTCCATTGCTGCCATTACCGGTTGGTGTCGCAAGTATGGTCCGTCTTTTTTTGTTTGTCTGGATGCAAATATTTGAAGGAATATTTGCTGACGACGGACGGACGGACGGAACGATACGAACGACAATACAATTTCCATGGAGGAGCGATTGCTATGGAAACACCCATCCACAGTAAAAACATGCTTAGGTTATTATGTGGATAGAATTTAAAAAAAAATAATCAATCAGTCTAAAGTTTGTTCGAAGTCGAAGTTCGAAGTTTTATCTAATATATTCTGTGTTCGATTCCAAATAATTGTTTAAAATTAGTTTATTCAACACAAAATAATCCTACTGGCCTGCCCTGTGATGGTAGCGGAATTGTGATCATCATTGATGGTTTTCATCATTGAAACGAATCCTGCCGAAAAATTGTAAGGGGAAATACTATTCCTATTTTCATGAGCACAGGCTGCATATTCCTAGGAACCGTCGCTCGGCAGGTACTGCATCTCGACCTCGCTACGCAGCTCCGCATTCTCCATGATCAACTGCTTGATCATCTTGCGCGACTTGTAGATCTCGCGGGTCAACCGGACGATTTTCTCGCGCAGATGATGCTCGGCCGAGGTGCAGCAGATGAGCCGGTGCTGCTCCGGGCGCGTGCAGTTGCGGTTCCCGTTCGACCACTTCACGTACGCGCGCTCGAGCAGCGTCACGATGTGCATCAGGTTGATGCAGTCCCAGTCGTTGTTGTCGCACGAGACAAGCGTCAGGTAGGGGAAGTTCTGCTCGACCTCCTCGATCTGCATGTCGATCAGGTCGTTGCCGTGCAGGTAGATGTACTCCAGGGCCGGGAAGGTGTCCAGCACGGCCAGATCAAGGTAGAGGAACTTGTTGTGCGCCAAGTTGAGGCTGCGTAGTGACTTGGCCGGCGAGGGGATGCCGTTGTCCAGGATCCACAGCCGGTTGTTGTTCAGTTTGATGTCCTTCAGGTTCTTCATGAAGGCAAAGATCACAAAGTCGAGCGTCACCAGCTCATTGTACGACACGTCCAGCTCGATCAGGTTGCGGAACTTGAAGATGTTGTTGATGTTGGCGATATTGTTCCGGGACAGGTTGAGGTGCGTTAGCTGAAAGAAATCGCCCTGGTCCATCAGGATGCGGCTGATCTGGTTTTCCTGGGCGTTCAGCGTGCGCAAGTACTTCGTGACGAACACTTCGTCCAGGTAGTTGCGCGCGATGTCGAGTGTCTCCAGCTTGTTTAGCGCCTGTAACTGCGTCATGTTGAAGGTACTGATCATGTTTGCACTGAGGTTGAGCTCGCGCAGCATCGGGCACAGCACGAACTGGTCCTCGTGGATCTCCTTGATGCGGTTGTGCTGCAGTTCCAGTATCTGCAGCTCCTCCAACCCCGAAAACAGGCCCTCCGGCAGCTTTTCGATCTGGTTCTCGTCCATGTACAGCAGCCGCAGGTGCTCGAGCCCGTCGAACGCGTGCTCCTCCAGCTGCTTGATTGTGTTGTTGTACAGCGACAGTATTTCCAGCTGGAGCGCACCGTTGAACACGAAATTGTTCAACCGGCTGATGCGGTTGTCGTACAGATGCAGCTCCTGCAGCCGCTGCGCGTTCGCGAAAGTGCCCCCGAGCAGCCTCTGGATGTGGCAGGCGTCGCTCGAGAGGTACTGGATGGCGGGAAACGTCTCGAAGATCTTCTTCGGCAGCACGACCATCGTCGAGTCGCGGAATGCGATGCTGGTGTCGTTGAAGTTCTGCACGCCGAAGAATATGCTATCCGCGTCCGACTCGCTGCGAATGACCACATCGCGGAACAGGCAGTCGTAGTAGTTAGCCGTCAGCGTGCAGTTGAACTTCGCCTCCCGCCGGCTGTCCACCAGCCATGCCAGAAGGCTGAGTGCGATCAAGCTAGATGGAAAGCGCGAACACAGATCACGGTCAGAAGGCGCCCTTCTCGGAACAGTTTCGGGACTGTTGTCCCGTTTCATACTCACTAAAAATACCACCAGAGAGAATTCATCTCGGCTACTCCGCAGCTGCTGCTGCTATTCGATCTGTCATTTCGCTTTGACAACCCGACGCGCATTCCATCATCCACCGCACGAACGCATACGCTCGTCCAGAAAGTGCTTATCAGTTCGGTGGTGCAGCAGCATAAGAAACAGCGGCCGGCTAACTTGTTCTTGCAAAAAAAAAATGCTCTGATTCGCTCGCGATCACGCCCCACATTCGAACTGATTCGTCAGGTTAGTGGTAGTGATGGCACGGAGCAGTGATAACTGCAAGGAACGCTGAGATTAGTTCAGACTTCGGGCAGGCAAGTTTGAAGAAGGCATGTTTCATTTACGCTAAACAAATACCATTTTACCATTTTGCTGTGATATTGAGTAGCACACCTCAAGAAAAGATGTTTATTTTTTATTTTTGTAACAGGAACGTACGTTTATTTTCTTTTTCTTTCTTAAACTTAATATGCACATAGCAGAGTTATAAGCTACAATTCCTCATCAATGTTTTGCGCCTGTTTTCCATTCTCATTCATTGCACATTTTTGAAACGGATTTTCATTTTCCCTTCTCCTTTTTATCAAGTTCTCTCGTTTGTGTTAGTTTTGTTCTTTACGCCTGCTCTTTTTTCGCTTTCGTTTTCCCCCGAAATTTCTTTCCTCTGTCCACTGTTTGCTGTCGTAGAATGTTGTAGAATACTTCTTGTGATCTATTTCCGTGGAAAACGCTTTTTCGTTTTCCATCATCTTCTTTGTGTGTTCAGTTTAGCGTTGGCTTGGGAGCTTCGCGATTATACTTCGTCTTGCTGTTAGGACTCGCGAGATCCCTCCTCTTTTGTTCTTCTTCTCTGTAATGATAGGCTGAACAATGGAACAAACAAGACGAGAGTGCCAATACACGCAAGCCCCTCGACGCCATTTAAAATGAATGCGGTTAAGTTAAAGGGTCCCTCCCGTTGGACCACTTTCGGAACGCAAAGTTCAAGGATGGCATTGGAGCTGGGTGCAAATGGGGGTGATCGGTTTTTTTACTGCTTGAGGGGTGCAAATACTTTCTTTTAACTTCTAGCTCAAAAAATGATTATTAACAAAATTACCATTATCAACACATTGATCTAAGGATTTTCATTTTGTTGCTGTTGTTCGTATGTTCTCTTCGGTAACTGCTTTGCAATGCTCACGCAAACATCCGTCCTTTCATCCTGACATGCTTGATGCACCAATTAGCTTTTTTCCCAGGTTGTTGCATGCACAGAAGAGCGAGAAAGGATATTGAAGAAGCTTGAAAAGCGTGGGACAAAATGAGCTTAATGTGTTTATCCTGTGGCCCGTGCTACACTCTCGACGTTTTTTTTCCAAGGATTTTAAATTCAGCCTCCGTCTTTGCTCTGTTTATTTTACACATGTGAACAAAATCGGCCAATTCGTCCCGTCCCAGGTGCTTACACCCCACCAAAATTACGGCAATTGATAACATCATGTAATTATTATTAAAAGCCTTAAAGATAAGAATAATTTAAACACTTTTCCTTCAAAGATAACCTTCCTCTGCAATAACGGATACATTAATTCCAATGGAGACGAAATGGGGCGCTTTTGTGTGTGGGTGTGTGTGTCTGCTGGCGAGGGGTATGTGTTTCAGGTGGTTTACTTTTGTTTCTATTCGAATTTGTGCAAACGTAACTGTTACATTCCATCACTCCCTGTGAGATGTTGTCCAAAATTTATGACTCGTGGTCAATATTTTCCCATCCCTTAGAAACTGCAAGAAACACTAAGACGTTTTTCAATTTCTTCCCTTCCAGTGTGCCTTAACTAAAAGGAGTGCCGGAGTGTGTTGTGATTTTGGTGATTATGCGCCGACACTGGACTTGGATTCGACGTAAGTAATGAACCAGTAACACACACATGCTTGAATACGATCATATTAGAAATATTAATATACGGTGGAAAAGTAGATGACGTTGGAACAAATGGCGCGGGGGGAGGTTTTGTGGGAACAGAGAAGGACGGGGGAAAAGGGGGAGTGAGGATTTGTTTAAACATTTACTAACACTTTTGCCTTAAATTTACTAAACTTCGTGCCTTTACGCGATTTTGTTTACTTGCGAATACAATAATGTTCTAAGGTGTTTTTCGCTCCTGTGAAATGGTAATATAGCATTTAAATATTCGGAAACACATGGCAACTGACATAACGAACCAACTGAAGTACTTATGATATATGGATTCTATGTTTGCAACTATACAATCACTCTCTTCCATAGTCCCTTTTCACTATATTACACACAATTATATAACAAGCGGCCTGCGTTGATTCAAACGGTGAAAACCTAACAGAAATGCTCGCGTACGACTTGCGCATTCCTTTCGCAACGTGATGATAACTGTGAGAGGTGTGTCCGTGACTACAAAATACCGTCCTCAAAATGTCCGCGTCTTGCTGAAGTGAAACAATGCGAAGGATACCAACTTCTGGCCCACTCTGCTCGCTTCTCCTCTGTAACAACAGCGCACCTCTGTCCTCCCTTCAAGCCGTGCGTGCAGTGCATTTCTTTTTCCTCCGTTTTTCCACAAATCACACAATTTCACAAATATTAGTTTAACGAAGCATTTACGCGCAACCAAGAGTTAGGGACATCTTTGCGGGGTTTTTTGGTAAACTGGTTAATCTTGGTTTCATAACCGGTAACCGATCGGCGAGTTATGTTTTTTCCTTTGCCGTTTCCTTTCCTTCCTTTTGCTTTTACGCTACTATTAACTATAGACAAAATTACAATTATAAACTTTCATAAAAAATAGCTTCCATCGATTTTTTTCTTTCATCTTTTCTGCCTTTCCCTTTTCACCCGGTACACTCTATCTTCATTGCCAATGGATGACCATGCGCGTTTCTAGGATGTTCTCTCTATTTGTCGCTTGTCTATCGGTTTGATTTTCTGCATTACGTCCTTTTTTCCACAGTTCACGGCGTTCTTTACACACTTGTACAAGTTTAGCACACGTATTCGGCGCAAATGGCACACGCTGCCCAATGCCAGAGGGAATGTTTCCTATGTTTCTATCTTTACACATTTTAATTCTAGTTTCACTTCGTTCCAACCGCCTCCTTCTCCTATCCACCTCTCGTACTCGTTTTATATCAGATGTTGCAAACTACTTGAAAATATCACTTATTTACTTACGGTTACTCTTATTTGCTTTAGCTACACCTCCGTAATGTTTGTTATTCTATTTATCCGTTTGCCTCAACGTTCCCCGTTTGATTTTTGTTCTACGCACACTTCGATCGGTTTTCGGTTCGAAACTATGTACAGTGGCAGCACGTGCTAGTCTACGTAGCCTTTTTCCTTCACTCTTGTCCCGTTTCCTAAAGTCGTGCGTACCTCGTACCCATGTTTGCACACACATTTTGCGCTAGTTTTGGAAATGCTACGCAAGAGGCAAAACATTCACAACGATGCAACGAAATTAAAGCAAACCGTCTTCTAACAAGTGACACATTGATCCATTTTTTTTGCTTAGCGGAAGAAAAAAAAACAACCAGCTCACCAACAATACAATAACCTATGGGTTAGTCTATGTCGAGGAGGCCATTGTATCGTTACTCTTTATAGAGGCGAGTTTTCTTGATGGGATACATGTTGTTTTCGCTTGCCCGGGAAAAATTTGAAGAATGCAGGTCACTCAGCATTTATGAGGCCGTGGAACCACCTCTCCGACCCTCAAACCGTCTCGAATAGAGGTTTGCGAATAGTGTGCAACTGATAAAGAAGCTCGTGTATGTTTTGAAAAACAACCGTTTATTGGGCAAGCCGAACGGGTGGAATCGAATACACTGCAAATCCCTCAAATTTGATACAAATTACATTGCACAATATTTGTACAAATCTCTTCGAAATGAATCTGATATAACTACCTGTCTGCATTGAGTTTTAATTTCATTTGTAAAAGCTTGAAACATTTCTTGAATTTCGAAATAATGTCTATCAAGACTTTTCTCCAAACATCCTCCAGGTGTTGTGCAAATTTCTTCTAGCAGTGAGCATTGTTTCGACCTGATTTTGTTATATTCACGATCATGTGTGAACGCACGATTCAGTAACCGCCTTTTTTCTATCGTGGCCATTAGCACATGCTCATATTCATATTAAAGTCCCCGATTTACCCTACTGTATAAGGTTTCCAAATGTACACAAACACACACACACTTACACACATACATGAACAGTCGCTTCGCTAGTATGTGGTACTACAAATATTTATCATCCTGTTGCATTCTGGTGGTCGCAGGTTTCATCAATCTTCACCACCATCAGTTTACTGCACCAAACGTGTTGTTCTTTTTCTCAGTATAAAATTCGTTTTTAAGTTTTTTATTGTATTTGCTTATGTTTTCTCACCGTTGCGTTACTTGTGTTATTCATCTTCGTTCTCTGTTTGTGTTGCTTTTTTTTTTTTTCTCTCGGGGGTAATGTATAACGTATTTGATTCCTGTTTGCGAAACTATCTGCCCACCCCCACCATTCCGCGGATGCCAATCACTCATGGCGCGATTATGCATACACGTTTCCATTGTACAAAATATATTTTGGGTTGATTTGGTGGTATTAGCTTTGAGCTTTGCTTAGTAATTTTTTGTAGTAGTCTTCGTCGCGGTAATATTCACTAGTGATTCGATGTACATCTTGTAAAAAAACGGAATCAACCAAAGGGAGAAAACGCCCGATCTAATAAGATTTCGATACACTTTGTATTGAAAGTGGCAAAGCGTTGCTTTTGTAGCAAAATGATGTCGCAATAAAAACTGCAATCATACGAAACAACCGAGTGTAATGTATCTCCATTGCATCTTACTTGTTATGTTGCTGAAAGTGTTGCTCAAATCTGTCGTCCGCTTCCATGTACGCGCTTGTACATGCACAAAGCTACACGTATTTGCGTGCGAGAGTTGGGTTTTGTGTTTTGCTCATTTTCCGTTTACTTCTGTTGTCGGGGAAAAAAACGTGTTTAAAAAATATATATCCATATATGTATATATATTAAATCTTACCTAAACTACTTTTTGCTACGTGTTCGCTCTTTCGGCTCTACAGTTAATACTGCAGGACACGGCCATGCCCGTTGGAAATATTTCTAGAAAGTTCGATCTTGCTTTGAACTAAACCCCGTCACGCAGTTGTTTGGTTGCTTGTGTCGCTGTCCTTGTTTTAAGCATAAGAAATATTTGCTCCTGTTTTGTGTTGGGCTCTATCGAGTCGAGTTTGTTTTCGATGTGCATTCCCTGTCGATAAAACTTGAGATTTTGTTCAAAGATTACAACGCAGCCACACTAAGCCAGACAGTAGATGGCGGAACATAGTTTACTGAAGAAGGAAAATGAAAAAATCCAAAGCAACGTGTAAAAGGGCGCCCTACGTGTAAAGTTGCGTGGGAATACTGAAATACTATCAAATGCTACCAATGAGTTCTAGTCACCAGTTTTTCTGTGTCCTCCCGTTACATGTTCTCCAAATGTTTTACTTCCGGTATTAAAATACACTTTAAAAATTTATCCAGTCTTTGGTTAATACTATTTTTTGACACATTTTTTTTCACTGTTCTGACGTTTTAAACATTGCAGGTTTCGACACCGTCCAGTTTGGATTCATGTCATTCGTGTTCATTCTTCGTCTCGTTCCGTCGTCCTGTTTCTGATCTGTGCTCGGATAGCTGTTCTGCTTTAGTCCATTGGCCAAAATTATGTTAAATTTGTTCTATTATAAAATAGCTTACAGTTACCCTACATACTTGCTACGTGATACCAAAATGTGCTTTCCGGTTGTGTGTAGGTTCCTGTTTTCTTGTGTACTTCTGCTTTTCAATTTAATGCTTCGCAATTGCTCACCAGTTTTTTTTTTCATTGGCTTCTGTGTGATCCTCTTGACACTTTTGCATACAAAAATGGCCGTTTTTTTCTACCGTTCCGTTAGTTAGTAAGTTTTTTAGGTTTCTGTTCATTTTTTAAACCTGTTTGGATTAGTTCTTCCTCACTACCACCATTTAAGTGAACATTTTAGTTTTTCTAATACTGTGTGCGAAATCGGTCTTGCTCCCGACTCTTTTTCCGACTGTAAGTACAACAATTTGCTAAAATTCTCTCAATTCCTACCACGCAGCTCCGCTTGACTTCGAAGCTGCGTCGAGAAAGGGATTTGCTTGCTGGCTTCGGTCAAAATACTCCGTATCAGATGTCTTTGGGATCGCATTGATTTCCACGTTTTTTTTCCGACCGTGTGATAAATAAATGTTTCTTAATTTAGGAATGTTTTCCGGGAAGGGGAGAGTTTTCAAGCTAGATGAAACTTTGATGTAGTATGAAGTTTGCTATGCGTTTATGGATGTCGTAGAAGTTGATACGTATTTTCTAAACCCTATACAAATGGACTCATGACGTATGAGCGGGAGACAGCCCGATCGTGATACGTATTTTTAGTTGCCTTTCTTTGTGTTTGCTGCTGCTCGGACGCTTCACGGGACGAGGAAATTAGTCAACCTTACCACTTAATCGAATGAGGCGGAGTGTACAAACGGCGTTAGACTACTTTGCTATCCTTGTGATATATCCTGTCCGCCCGCACTCCTCAACTTGTTGTTGCTTCATGGAAGATTAGCATAAGGTTACCAAGTTTGATTTTGATTGTAGCGTTTTCGGTTTTTCTTTTTGATTCTGACATACACTAGCAATGCGGCTCAACGTTAATAAGACAGAAAGACGATAATTATAATAATTTGAATAAACTCTATGAATTAGCGTTTCACCATGGTGATGAATAAATAAGTAAGACGAGTTCAATTGCCATAGACCAACGAAT
>JAOEFI010000006.1:27952019-27969889 GCA_034621735.1 Anopheles plumbeus
GGGGTACTGTAGCAACTGGTTTGGTGTGCGCTTTCGTAGACCAACACACTTTCCTAGCGATTTGTTTCGTTTTTATCGAGGGAAGATTTGTTTCGGGTTTCTTAAATTTTGACTTACATTTCTTGTTTGCTTGTTTTTTTTTCTTGTGTCGTCAACTTCGATTCGTACATTTTCCTATCGCATTAAAATTCTCCTCCTGTGTTCACCAAGGGCTCAATTTATGCTACAGTTTGATCTTACTTTGTTTCCGCCGGCATAAACGGTGAAATGCACCGACCATAAAAAAGCTCTCTCTCACTCACTGACTCTCGCTTTCGCTGTGCGCCGTCTCTCTTCTTCCTCCTTGTTGGTTGATATTCGGCGACTCACTCTGCATCCAGGGCTTAGGTGTGCCGCTTCATGTGCAACGCTAGATGGTCGGAGCGTGAGAAGCATCGATCGCAGTGCCGGCACTTGAAGGGTTTCGCGCCGGTGTGCTTTCGGTAGTGGCGGGTCAGCTCGTCGCTTCGCGCAAAGCGCCACTCACAGCCGTCCCAGGAGCACTTGTACGGCTTCTCTCCTGTGGGTGCGGATGACAGGGAAGTCGAGAGCGATTAGCAAACAATAGAAAAGAAAAGGAACACGATCGTGCGATGGAACGGAACCGAGATCGGCCGGGAAATGCGAAGGGATTTGTGCTGAGAAGGTTGTGATGGGATTTTTGTCACATTTTCACAGTGCATGCCGCATCGCTGGTAATATGGTGTAAATCCTCGAACGCTAATGGAACCGCGACGTTCAGCAACAGGGGTTTAGTATTCCGAGCACGTTCTGCTGCTTCCGGTGCAGAAAACGGTTCACTGTGGTCAGCGAAACGCTCGCAGTCCCGTATTATATAGTCCCGTGGGAAAAAGCAGTCAGTCGAAATTACTCCCAAGGCATGGTTGAAACGCCCAAAGAAGTAATGTGAAGAGTGAACCGGGAGTGTGGAAACAATTGGTCGATTTCTTGGAATAATAAAAAAAAAAAAATCTCACTTTCCAATGAGTCTTGAGATATGTTTGTTTGAAAAACTTATATTGACATCCATCTTACAATGAGGCATACGCGAAGTTTTCTCACTTAAAAAACGAAAACTTCAAGGCTAAAGAAAGAAGCATCTTTACGTAAGCCAAGTAAAGGCTGTTGATTTGCCGATCACATTCCTCACCCTACGCCGTTTCATAATGACTCGCCGGAAACAGTCTTGACTATTTGCACGGAAACGAACGCATTAGCTCAGAAAATTTGCAGTAATTTATTTATTTCCTCTGCCGCCGCCTTGGATGGCGTGCCAGAGCATGGTGCCTCTAATAGAGTAGGTGTCTCGATTCTGTTCCTTCATCCGCTCATCCTTCCGGTGGAATCCAGGCAAACGTGAGTGATGGTACGCAATGAACTCGGATCCAAGCGCGTAGAAGGCAAATCCGCGCCGGGGCGCATTGGGATTTTCAACTTCAGCAAACGACTTCTTGCTCACATTCGTTCCCCTTTGCCAGGCGCCGCAAAGCGAGTTAATATTTCCGCCTGCATGCTGCGTGTTGCCGGGGGGGGTGAAAAATATTTTCGATCCCTTTTGCGATCCCCTCTCACGTGTGGACCGGCGGGGGAAGAGTGAACGGCAGACGATGGAAAAACGGGGTATCACTAATGGTGCATAATTCATTTTAATTGCAAGATGAAGACATTTATGGAACCGGTACGGCGCTGCAGCCCGAGCCCGGATTAGAAGCCGACACACGCTCACCCGGTGAAAGAATGGTGTTGCAATGTAAAGGATGCAGGATCAGGTCGAATTGCGTCTTCTGGTCTTCAGGACGCGCCGGGGCGAAGGTGTACATTTCCAAACGATATATTCCATCACAGACTGGATGTAGTTGGATGGTAGTGCCTTTGATAGACCGAGCAAGGAACCTCGTAAATTTGTTTTCATTCAATCTTTTCCGCCTCCAGTCGGAATGGTTATGGCTCATTTGCAAAGGGAGTCGAGTTGCCAGAAGGAAAACAATGAGCTCCATAATGCGCTCTAATATTCACTTAAGCTTGCAAACATAATTTATGGTTTAAATCCAGCGAATGTGTTACAATCAACGGTGCTGGCTGGAACCTAAGAAAATGTTGCTTGCTTCTAGTACTTTATTGTTTCTGGTACATTTGTGGATCATTCTTTCACGATGGACCCATATGGATTTATTCATGTTTGAGGATGTTTACTGTCATTTGTATCCAGTAGTTAGTAAGCACCTTGACATTTTCATCACAGAGGCCACGTCGATACACGCGTGTTGAAAAACATGTTAATTTATTCCCAAGGAGTATTACAAAAGTAAATGCATTCGACGGGAGCTCCCACCCACCCGCGCGTGCCGAGGAAAGGGTGTCCTCTTGGGGCCAACAACAACAACAACACGAGAACGGCGCAAACAACTCCCAGTCACATCGACTCATCTGCGATTCTAGCAGCTTCTGATTAGCACCGTAAAAGCCTTCGACCACCACTAAGCTCCTGCCCGACGGGAAAACGGGCGAACGCATCATTCCTGCCCTGCGGTACACGGCCAAACACGCATGTTAATTGCTTCCCTAAATCTTTCCTTTTGCCCACTCCCACTCGGCCCTGCCAAATCCCATTATTCTAACTAATTACGTGTTTTCATTTGCAGCTACACGGTATAAAGCATGACCCTCCTGAGAGTGCCGGCCGCCCGATCGGAGGTGCCTAAGTGAATCCTGGGCCGGACGATCCCGACCGCACGCACGAAAGTGGAGTGGAACGGAAAATCTATGCGTCAATAAAAGTGAACCCGTATTTTTGCTGCGGCCGGAGGGGCGCCCAACCCACTTCACTACTGTGGGAAAAAAGGATTGCGGGAGAGAAAAAAAAAGGGAAAGGATTCCATGGTGCGATAAAAGCATTTTATCACCTTTCCATTGGTGATCCTCCTTCGCTGATAGGTGACCGCAGGTTTTAGTTGGAGAGAGACAGAAAGGCAGTCCTTCTGATCAGACACAAAAAAATGGACACGAAGCCAAAAACATGGGACAAGTAGTATCAAGGCAGGGCGGTCCAACGAAATCCGTTCCCGGAGGCAATGCCAACGGATGAGCCAAGCGTGTCCCTCTCATCCTTCCGTCGTTCCGTCCTCCATTTCAATGGTGCGTCCAAGGACCACATTTGCCATCCGCTCGCAGCGGAAAATCCTAGTGGGAGGGCGGTCGAGAGGGACAAAAGTCACCGACGTGGAAATGCGAACGGCGAAGGATACATATATTTACATTTAGAAAGTTACCCTTTAACTAAATTATAGACATTAGAATTTATCTGATAACGAGTCGAGAGGGATCCCGACAGTGCTTCCGGTGAGTCACTTCGGTGTTCGTGCCGGGATGCGACCGGTCCACCGGAGTTAATGTATATGGATGAACGCAGTGAAACTTCCCGGCATCGTGCCCGTGCCACGCTGCCGGGACCACTTTGCGCCCGAAACATCTGGCACAGAGGAGGGTGAGCGAGCGTCGCCGGGAATCGTACGTCCCAATCGGTAGGGCTGCTGGTTGGGGATGAACCCCCGCAACACGCTAAGTGTGTAATGTGCGACTTTTTCCCAAAGTTCCGCAAACACAGCAGCCGGAAAGTAAAAGTTCTTTTTCGCAACAGTACACAGCAGGGAAGCGAAACAAGCTGATGCGCGTGTAATGTAATTACCCTCACAAGGGAACCCGGGCGAACGACACCGATAGTATCACCGTCCTCCCTCTCCCCGTAGAGCATTCGTTCCCTTCGTTAAAGTAACGCTTCTTGGCTTGATTTCGGGTTCAAGAAAATTGCTCAAGACGGGCCAATGGAAAGCACTCTGCGCGCGGTGCTGGCGTAGTTTTCCCCATGCCGCATCCAAACCGATTCATCAGTGCGAGCTTCTTTGTTTCGGGCAGCTGCACCCGTGGGGGGCGGTTGGATGGAGGGTCTTCCTCCGCTCTCCGCGTACAAGGTACGTGTTCGGAATGCATTTGCGCATCGCATAAAGTTTTGCTGAATTCTAAAACAAGAAATTACGGCACTTTCCCAAGAAGCTTTTGCCAACCGTATCGTTCGGTTGGTTCGATTTCGAAAGCATCACATTAGTTGTCGGATCGGAAAGTTGCTGAGACGGGTAGAATCCGTATTTGGAGTAAAAATCGGTGTAAGTAAAAATCTTCAATAATTTTGTTAAGAGTTGGGACGACGCCAGTTGGGCAAATTTATTAGGAAAATGTCTATTTAGAGATAGATTTCGTTTTGATTGGGGAAATCCGCCTCCGAACTCATGAGAACAGTCCTCCACGAATGAAAGCAATCACATCAGGCCAGCAGCTGATAGAGGTGCTGAAACCAGGCAGTCACAATATTCCCTTTTTCTCACGAATAAGCGACAGATAACCTTTGCAACTTCGCGGGTGTGATTTGCACCTTATCAAGTGTGTTGGCCGTTTGCAAACGGTCTACCGGACGGCTCCCGTCGATTAGTTCGATCAGAGAATTCACTCGTTCAACACAGCTGACTCCGAAATGTCGTTAAGGGTTCTGGTGCTTTTCTGGTAAGAGTTACCCAAGTTCAATTGCTGTAAGTAAAACTGGGCAGCAAGAATAGTGAAGGATTTGTATTTGTTTGCAGTCTAATCACCGCCTACAATGGGCAGACGCCCCCGGCCGGAAGCAAGCCGCTTCGTTTCGAATGTTCGAGTCAATCTTCGGTGGGGAGTGGATGCATTTTAAGCTCCGTGAGCATCCTTCCGGAGGATGTTGTGACTAGTCCGCCGAACGTGCGCCCCTCGAACGAGCGAAAGGTGCTTCTGAAGCAGTCCACTGTGGCGTTCCTTCCGGTGGCTCTGTTCGAGCAGTTTCCACAGATGGATCAGCTGACGGCCTCCGGGGTGGGTTTGAGGAGCGTACCCCAAAGTAGCTTCGATAAGGCGACGAAGCTGGTATGGTTAGACCTGTCGTTCAATCGGCTTCAGGGCCTTTCACCGAGGGCGTTTCAAAAGTTAGCTTTCCTGGAGCAGCTGCATCTCCAAAACAACTCGTTGGCCCTGTTTGACGGTGCGGTAGTGACAGAGAAGGCCCCCCTGCGCTTGCTGAACCTCTCCGGGAACGCTTTAACCGAGGTCCGCTGGGAACCGCTGATCAAGCTTCGAGGCCTGGAAACGCTTGACCTGAGCTACAACCGATTAGGGTCACTGTTCGTCGCGAAGACGCTACGATGGCTTAACGCGCGCAATAATCGGGCCAGCTCCATCGAGACGGATGCGAACAACTTCATCTTCGCCCTGGAGCGGCTCGATTTGAGCTGGAACGAGTTCGAGCAGGTGTCCACACTGAGCCGCTTCGCCAAGGTGGCCCATCTCGATCTGTCGCACAACCGGCTAGAGTCCGTCGACTTTGGGCTGTTCCGGAACATGCGTGCACTGGTGGAGTTGAATCTGGCGCACAATCGCCTATTCACCGTCACGACGTCAGGAAGCCCTCCGACACCGCCCACCACCCTGGACGTGTTGGACCTGTCGTATAACTTCCTGACCACGCTGCAGTCCCTTAATGTGAGTGGAGTTTCTTCGGCCCAAAAGTTACACGTCGAGGGAAACGGACTGGTAAACCTGGAGCTTCACGAGAACGGCCACAATTGGCCACGCCTGAAGTCGATCACGATGGGCCGCAACGACTGGCACTGTGATTTTGTGGAGAAGATCGCAGCCACACTGGTGAAGCGTACGATCGCCGTCGCCGGGGACGGTGAACAGTGCGCCCGCCTCGGGCAGGTGAAGAAAGGTCACTTTTGTTGTGGTAACCTCAAAAACCCCTACCTTGATCGCTTGATTCGCACGAGGAAGGAACTGGAAATCGGAAACCTCGCTCACCTTGAAGATGTAACCCACACGATGGGAGTACCAGCGGTCGCTGCGGCAGGGGATGTCGGTAAGCTGACCGATCAGCTGCGCAAAGCGCTGACCGTTGTGAGCCACCTTCGAACGGACAAGGCGGCACTGGAAGCGTCCAACCTCGGCTTGGCAAAAGCTCTGGAGGAGGAAAAAGCTAAGAACAAAAACCTCCCGGAAGTGGGAAAACGGGACGGACCAAACACGGACGCTCTGGTGGCGGACTGGAGCAAAGAAAAGGCGGACCTTCAGGCGGCATTAGCTCGGTCGCAGAATGAAGTAAACAGTCTGAAGGCTCAATTGGCTCGGTGCAGTTCGTCTGTCAATACGCGAACTGGGCAAACGGTGATAATTCAGTAGCAACAAGCTAAACGTGTGTTGGAGTTTTCAATAGTGTTATTCAATTCTCGCCTACAGAAATAAACACATTCGTTTAACATTTAAGGCGAACATTTATTTGAGTGTTTCCTTCAAACATAATTCATTTCGCGCAATGAAAACGAACAGCAACACTCGTCCCAAGTTCAAACATTGCGTTATTGTGATTTCATCTCGTCAATTCAATAGAACGTCATCATAACTATTACGTTCATTTCAAGCCGAGCCGCAACTGCACCGAGACCATCCGCAATCAAAATGGATGGGCGCGCTGGAAAGTTTACGCGTCTAAGCTTACATTGCAATCGTTTCACGCGATCTCATCATCTTGCCCAGCCAGGAGCGAGTTCCGTGCAATTTATTTGCGATCTCACATTTCGCCAGCCTCCTGGCTTCGCGGGGAGCTTCGTAGCGACGAGAACAACATGAAATATGATTATCCATTAAAAATGTGATAAATTTTATACACTTCCCGCCGTCCGACCGTCCGTCCTCGGAGCTTCTCGTAGGAAAATGGTAAAAAAGGAAAGTGGTTCAGAGAATTCTAGAGGGCGGGGTGCGGGGGGAAATTGCGCTCGAGCAGCAAAAAAAAAACACACAACAACATACACACAAAGAACGCGGTTGATGATATACCAACCCTAGACTTAACTCAACTCCATTAACTTCGACACTCCGAACCCTGCGCGGCGGAACACGCGGAAAATGCGCACGGTGGGGGGAAAGTTTCATTAAACAGCTATACACACAACGATTTCTCACTATTAATCTCGGCAAATGAAGCTTCGTCCGTGTCCAGTTTCATTATCTTCCGGCTCGGCGGGCTGGCAGAGCTCGCGATCATTTCCTTACTTCCCGGGTGAACGGCAGAAAAACTTTTTCCCATGCGCCAGTCTGTGGATGCAATTTTCTGGAACGGGTGGTTACAATTTCGATTTTGTTATGGCAATAATTAAATTGTGCACTTTTACTAGACGGCCTGTAAACTGGGTTACATTTATATCCGTTACAGGTTTGTAAACGATCATTTCGCTTGGGAAAACGCTTTGGCAAAATATTCACTCAAAGGAAAATGTTACAAAATCCTCCGACTCATGCGTTTGCGACGGTTTATCGGCATCTTTAAGAATGACACAACCCGTGCATAAATTATAAGGTCATCACTACCTCGTCGGTCGGAATGAGATCTTCGAGCGAAAGTTTCGCGGTATGTCTTTGGCGAGTTATGATGAAAAGGATGTCGCGGGGCATTCCACTTCGAGCTCCGCAGTGCGTTGTACCGATCGGCGCGGAAAAGCATTACCTCAAAGACGACGTCGGAGGTATTTGCCCCGAAGCAAGATCCTGCCTGACGCCCTGTGTAGAATATTAATATTGCGAACACAAGTAGTAAGAAAGTAGGAAGCAAGTAAGAAAATGCAGGGAAAAGTATTTTTTCAAGCATGACTAGAAAGGAGTTCGCTGTCATGGGAATCAGGGCTAACGAAAGGACGATAACTAAATAGGGAGCGTGTGTAGTTCAGGAAAAACATTACACTAAACGATATTCTTTAATGACTCTTTGCCAGATAAGTTATTATAACAAGCTTGAAAAATGAAAATGATCATTTTTCTAAACCTTGGCTGCTCGGCAGGGAACTGAAGTAGGTTTTCTTGTGCACCAAAAAGTTGAAGTTGTTACTTCATTCATCCCATCGTGAGATTCGATGAGTAGATGGGATTTAGCTCATTGACTCTCGTACGTCCCGGTGGGTTCCAACGAGAGAGAGGCAGAAAATATTCTCCCCGCTCAAAAGGAAACCCCATTCCACCCCGTTTTTTATGCCAGCGGTCACCGAGTAAAAGCTGACAGCTCCCGGCATTCCATCCCTCTCGGCGCCATTTCCATTGCGGCCAGAACCAGCATCGCTTGTAAAAGTTTCCGTGTCCTATCTCCTGACAGCATCGGTAAATCTCCTTAGAGTTGCCTGCTTTTGTCACCAACATTAATCGAGTTGGAACGGCCTGCGAGGGTCGGCGATTGGGGCCACGGGCAGGAAAGGCTGACGAGCCTGACGGAACAGGACGAAACGTGGTGCATTGCAGGCCAACCCCGTGGATGCTGGTTCATGGACTTTCACGGACGGGAATGGAAAGCGTTATAGAAGCTAATCTCTTCTTTATGGTTCTGTTTTTCGATCGTAATCCTTTGAGACACGGCGGACAGCTGCCCAGCGAAGTGGTGGACCGCCTTTTGTAAACCATTTACTCCGTGGTGTTGGAATTTTGAGGGTATTTTTTCTGTTGCTAACAGCGAATAGTGAAATATTTCAAGTTATGCGCTCATTACGCGCAAAAAAGAGCGATTAGATTGGAAAAGGAATTTGTAAATTATAATTTCTAATAATCAGTTGCGATTGAGTTATGGCCATTAAGGGCAGGTTTTAGTTTTATCTGTTCTCGAATTCCGCTACACTTCAAGTGGAATAATGTTAATACAGACAAAATCAGTTATAAATTAATTTACCTTGGAATCCGAAGCCTATTTTCCGAATTCGCTCTCCCGAAGACATTGAATTTAAACGCTTAGCGCATCCTTCCACCGGCAGCAGTGCTTCATTAATCCTTTCTTCGATTGATAACGCCAGTACCATTGAAGGGTAATTACTAATTAATTTTTAATTAACATACTATCCGCTCGAGTCCGCTGAGCTAGCAGCAAGGACAAGTTCGTTCGCGTGGGCCAGGCGTGGACTTTTCCACGCTTCAACTAAATTCGTCTTGAGGAGGAGCTTAAGTGGGAGGTCCGTATTGAATAGCTGATTTCATATCTCGCCAAACCCATGATGGTGAGGACCGTCCAACGTCGGGGCCTTTTTTTTTTCTTCTCCAAAGTCTTCCACAATGGAAGTGACACAGAACCGTTTGGGTACAAACGATACAGAAGAAAGAGCCGTTCACTTCGTTCCGCTGCCTACTGTGAAGCGAATCATTTTAATCGCTAATTGAAATCCTTACCAAGGATCGTCGCACTACCGGTCGTGCGTTTTCAGTTCGGCTTCGAGCAATTAGCGACGCTTCCTTACCGTCCCGTGCTTGGGAAGCAGGCACTGTCGATCATCTGCGAGAAGGCGCGATTGAGACGAAGGATACTGTGGAAAGAGGTCGTTCGTGGCGTTTCGTGAGTGCCTGACGCGAAGGGCCCAGAGGCAAAGCCTTAAGAGTAGAGAACGGGGCCAGGGACAGGGAAAGGTGGTCGGTTGGTGATTTTCACTGGGGACGGTGGGTGGTCGCCCATTTGCCCGTTGGCATGCGTGTCCCTCGCGCACGTTCGTCCCGTCCGTTCCGCCGCTCGGGACACACTACGGGAAGGTAGTCCCGGGCCGCACACTTGTTTCACTTGCCAACGTCAGGAATGGCACGAAATGGAATGGAATGGCCCCGGAATGGTATGGAACCGAACGGAATGATATGAAAAGCATTCCTTCTGGTTTCTTCTGTGCCCCGCCCGCTCGTCGCCCTTCCGGTGCCGTGTAACACTTTCCACCAGGGGCCGGCGAAATCCGCCACTGCCACTGTTGCCTCTAATGAAAAATTCAAAATATTCCACCACCGCCGCCTTCGCCGCCGCCGCTCGCTCCCTTCATTGCGCACCGTCGAACGGTTTTTGGGGCAGTTTTTGGGTAGAACGGCTACTGCGGCCGGCGGGTCGGGAATGCTATGCAACCGGTAAACCCCGCTTCCGACTTCAAACGGAGCAATGTTTCCGAGCGAGTTTCCGCCCAGCTCGCCGGCAAGTAACGAAGGAATGACAAAATGTTTTGCCAAAAAGAAACACGCTCGGTAAAATTGCAACAATTTGTGCCGTGAAGGAACCCCATCATTCGCAGCACGTGCGACTGTGCAGTTTGGAGAATTATGAAGAGCGAAAATGAGCAGATCCATCATTTGCAGATTTTGCAATAAATCAACGTGGATGTGCGGCCCGTGCCGGGTCAGCAGTATTCAGAGAGAACAAATTTGGATTTGGTTTGCTTTCGAGAGCTGGCAAACGCATAGCCAACGTTAGTTTTCTTGTTAACACACGATTCACTTAAAGATAATTTAAATGAATAGAACCTGTTTTCTTGGAAAACACAATTATGGATTTATATAGTTCATGCATCATGTGTAAATTTATAAAATTCAATTCAAAATTCATCACAACGTAGACAATGTTCCAGTACATTCGTGCGGAGCCAAGACATTACCAAGAAATTTGTATCTTCGAACAACTTTAGATGGCGGTCTAAATCCTCTCGAAGAAAAGTAATTCCCACACCAACACACATACACATCGACCGTTCCCATTCCACCCCCAGCGGAACGGATGCTTGCCCCCGGTCACGAGCTAGGATAGTAGATGTACGCCACCGCGCGTTCATGGTCCGACGCGACTCGGCGAAATATGTTTCCCTCCGGGTTGTAAATGGCATTTTATGTTTTATGTTTTAAAATTTCTGAGGTTAAATTGTTTCTGCGGTTCGACCGTTCCCTGGGCCTGGGCAGTCGGTTCGCCTTTTCGGGGCACTCGGGATGCTGTTGCTGCTAGTGAATGTAAGCCGAAAGTTTCACCATTATTGCACCGTACCCGATTAGCACCAGGAGCGGCCCGTCGGTCGCTGGGTTAGGGCTCTATGTTTCACCGACAATGGAGTCTGACGGCGACCCTCTATTCTATTAGGCCTAACAGACGGCCTTCGTCGTGCTCGAATTTTTGCCACCGTTCATGGTTTTTCCCTTGTTACACTCTGGCCTCGCTAAAAACCTTGCCCTCTCCATCGTAAGAACCTCCCCTCCCCAACGAGCTGAGACCGACAGGAGTGAAAGAAAAGAGAGCAGTTTCCGCTTGAAATTATGATACACTTCCCTCGGAGGGGAACGCGGTGGCAAAACATGTTGCCACATAAAATATGATTTTAATAAGCTCCACCAAAGCACGATGAACTGGACGCACTGTGTGCCTTACAAAGGCGCTCTTTCTCGATTCCCCGTCCGGCGGGAAAACGTTTGCTCTGCCGTGGAAAGGCTGCAGCGCGGGCTTTCTCCGTTGAGGAGTGCGGAATTTATTGAAAATCTTCCGCAGAAGAAAAAGCACGTGCCCGCGTCCGGTGTTGCGGCAGTAGGAGAAAATAATTCACCATAAATAACTCCCTCTGCGTTGCCCTTCTGGCGGGTGAAGGGGAGGTTCCGAGCCATTCTTTGATTGAAAAATGCTTGAGGGTGCAGCCCGGCAAACTTTGATATTTCGAAGAACCCGTGTTGTACAAATTGTCGGTAAAAATATACTGAAAAGTTCCGAGAATGTAAAATAAGACTTATTTATAAGACAAGCCTGAAGATGGTTTAACAAATTCGAAGCACAATTCCCAGTCGAAAATAAACATGTCTCGAATGGAAATGGAAAACGAAAGGAAACTGTTTCAGATTATTGATTTCTTTGAGCCATGCCATGAGCCATAGTCCCACCCCGGGACAACACGAGCGAGAAGGACGATGTTTAAAATAACATGTACTTCAAAAGGCTCCTTTCATTTGGCGAGACATTTTTTCGTAATTCTCTCCTGTTCCATTCTCCACTGCCGCGCGGTTCTGGGGAACTTTACTGGGATAATTATCGCTCCCTTCCGGGCGACCCACCCACCTCCCGGTGTACGCCCGCCGGGTCGCTTATCGCGGCGAAGTGGATACACTTCACTTTAAACAACTTGGCGCTTAACTCGTCCCACCAACGCCCGGTCTTGACTTAAGGGGTGCTCACAGGATCACGGCGGAAGCGCAGGGGCCGATGAGTACGTGCGGCCCACAGGACCACATCCATTTGCCCACGCCTGAATGGAAGCCAAAACGCTAAAAGTAGCCTTTTGAAGGAGCCCTTGAATCGAGCGGGATGAAGCATCATCCGGCACGGAAGTTGCCGGAAGCTTGAAGTAAACCAAGTGCCAGACCTCCAGGTCGAGCCCGGAAGGGAGGGCGCGGGCGAGTGGGTGGCGGAAGCAAACTTCTTGACGCTGGCTGGCAGAGCCGAGAGAACACATTGCTCGGGCGGCACGGTAGCGCACGGTTCGCAGAACACATTACGCCGTTGAAGTACCCCAAAAGTGGCTCCATAAGAGTGATTTAGAGATAAGGCATGAGTCAAAAATTATGAGGATAAATATTTTGCTCCTTTGCTGCCTCTTGTTCTACGCCTTCGCCCGCGGGCTCCCGAGGGGGAGGGCGACGACGACGGCGGCGTGTCTCAGAGTGAGCTAGGTCGCGTCCCCGCCATTTCGGGTCGTGTTAATCAGGGGACTCCGGGGAAACATATCCTTTCGGGGCGGTGCGGGAAGTTTGCATATTTCTTCCAATGTCGCTCGTGCCATCGGCAGCCCCCGGGCAAGATAGGCTGGCATAGGGCGAGGATTAAACAGAAATTATCATTTAACGGCATTTAGGGGACCCATTATTCACGCAACCAGACACGTCCCGGCGACGCTTGATGGCTACATCCTGATCGAGTTTCTTCCGAATCTGTTGCTGGTGTCTCAAAGTCTCTAAACTATGGATAGTGAAAGGTTGTCCTGAACTGCCGGCTATGTTTGCAAACGTGGAACGTGCTGGTGCTGGAAAGGATACGAAGCGTATCTTGCAAAACTGATATCTGCCTAATGATGCCGATTTTCCATGATTCTATCCAGGACAACGGCATATCGTTTAACTTTCCTACGCGATCTTGGCTGCAGGACAAAACGGTGCAGAAAGTGCACCCTTCTGAAAGGAATGCAATTCAACAAGGCTGGAGAAGAAGTTGTTAGTAGTTGTACTAAGTTTGCTAAAGTCCTCCGAAGTATTTTGCTATCCTTAGAATGTGTTTTAACATTCATAAAGTTCACTATAGAAAGATAAAATTCGTTTGAAAACAAACGACTTTGTTCGATTACTCTTTCGGGCAGGCAATAAACTGCAGGGTGAATAAATGCCATATGTGTACTGAAGCAAAGTATTTCTCGGGAAAGCATACACTCCAACCCGGTTCGAGTACTTTCTTCGCACACATTATTTGCGAATTTGCTACCAAAGCATCTTTCTGACAAGTTCCGGTCGCCTTGATTGAGTGACCGCACTCTAGCGAAATCGATGATGGACCGACAAACTTGGGCGAGCACCACTACCACCCCAAAGTCCAAGGGCACCCACCCGGCCTGGCCGGTGCCGGCAGTCGTAAAAGTTAATCCGGAAAGAAAGACACTCTGCATATACGGCCAACCCTCGCCCATGGTCAAAACCGTGCTCAAACAGGGCATGGGCTAAAGTTGTGCGGTAAATTAGTAAACCGGGTCACATAAACCGTGTCCTGCAGGACGAAAGAAACTCTCTTTCTCTTTCTCTCTCCGTTTCGCACACAAATACACAGACGCCCACTCGCATAAACACACTCGAAGGCGGAAAAGTTGATCTAATTTATTCCAAGTTGAATCAACTTTTCCCGACGGTTCGTCCTTTCTTTCTGCTCGCACGATACGAGGAGCCGATGTTTTACGCAAAGGATAAATAAGCAGATCCGTTAACCGCACAAAGCGACCGAAAAACATTCGGATGAGCCATTTAAGGCAGGTCTTAACGGAAAACTTTGTCAACAAGCGGCAATAAGATTGATTTGAATAATTAAATCATGGCACTGTAATAAATACCATAGGTTGCCTTCGTTCGCCTTTGCGTGCTGCCGGAAACTTTGCTTTCCTTCGTGCGAGGGTCTGAGTCGAAGCCTATAGCCCACGTCGTGTGGTTGTTGTGGCTAGCTTATCTTTAAGGGCCAGCAAAAGCTCGGGCTCGGTGGGTTAGTTTTACTTTTGAATATGAATCATTGATTAGCGAGCAGCGGTTCCTTGGCGGGCACTCCGACCAGTCGAATGTGTAAGACCATCGTGGACCGTCTTCTGCTGAGTTTTGGAGTATCACACGGTAGGTAAGCTTAGGTAATTTGCCATGCGTTCATCCAAGAGAATGATAGGGCATTCCAGTTCGTGTGTGGGTTTTTATGCTGCTTGATTAAAGGCTAAGCAAATCGAATGAAATTTAGCAATTCGAGAAAACCTTAAACCCTAAAAAAAAGCTTTCGATTAACGCGTTGGATCTTGCACACACAAAAAAACTCTAAACAATTTTATTGAAGAAATTCAATTAAGTTTACTGGCGAAGAGATAGGCAGGCAGACAATCCAAAGCTAACTGTGGGAATGTTATAAAACACACATTCCATTTCATTGAATGGCACAATATATAAACTGATTTGATTGACATTCAGTTGAGAGCTTGATTACCAACGATTTGAACTTAATTGCTCACTTCACTGGTTGAGACAACGGTATCCCAAACAACCTTCATCAGCTAAATTTTTAATTAGGTGTCACCGTTTGGACAAAGTGGACGATGACTTACCTGTATGCGTGCGCTGATGCGCCTTGAGGTGCGAACTTTTCGTGTAGACCTTTTTGCAGCCGAGGAATTGACACTTGTGTATCCTTCGCTTCGAGTCCGGACTGTGGTCCTGTTGCCGATGGTGATGCTTGGAGCTAGGTTGTGCTGCAAAAACGGGACGCCCTATATTAGCATCGGTCGGCGGTCGGCGGTCGGCGGTCTGGCGTTCTGGAAGCTTACCTGACGTGTTTGGTGAGACGGACGAGTTTCGCTGCGCAATGGCGGCGTGCAGTTGAGGGCTGACCTGTATCACACGTGTTACTCCCGCGACCACATTCTTCCCGTTCGCTCCGGCAACCCCCGTCGTCGTCAGTCGGACCACGTGGGGCCCCGTCGACACCCGCAGAATCTGGCCACCCTGGCGATCGAGCAGGGCGATCTCGGAGGAAGGTTCCTTCTTGATCGTGGCCAGCGCCGTCGCCGTGGGTAAACTGCTTCCGTTGGCGCCAATGGTGGTGGCGCCGTTGGAGATGTCCTTGCTCAGGTGCGACTCCGGTGACGAGGGCGGCGTTAGCGTGGGCAGCAGGTCGCTGGTGGAGCTCTTTGTCCGCGCCACTAGCCTCAGCTCGATCCCGTTCGGGTGGTGCAGGTGTGCGCTGTGATGGTGGTTGTGGTGGTGATGGTGATGGTGATGATGGTGACTTCTGCTGTTCCGACACGCGCCGTCCTGATTGCCGTTCGAGGTGGGATTCAGGCTGATGCGCGTCGTACTGCCCGGACTGTCGGGCGATGAGGCGTTCGATTTACTACAGTACTTCTCGCTCGGCTCGTCCTGGCTGTCCGACTCCGGGTCGTCCTCCGGGTCGTCGATCGGTTCCTTTTTCACCATCACCGAACAGCTGAGCAAGCTGCCGCCCGCCGTCTGCCAGGGGCTGGCGGTGGACGATGGCGCAAGCACACCCTCTGACGACGACGAAGAGGAGGAGGAGGACGAGGAGGACGAGGACGACTCGGACCGCGAGTCGGACGCGCGATCGTTCAGGTTGAGCTCGTCGAAGCAGTACGGTTCCACTTCCACCTTCCACGAGCCGGGGAGGGGGCCGGGCGCCGCAAACAGGTCCCAAGGTGTGTCAGTCGGTAGCTTTTTGTATTTCTGCAGCTTCGGTTCGTCCTTCAGGTATCGTTCCATTTCGTAGCAGGTCTGGAGGAAAGGTGTCAAAAGGAGAAGCGAGAGAGAAAAAAATGTGATGAATCAAAACCAAGCGTATTAAATGTCAAACATCAACGGGTCTCAAAGAACATCGCAACGTTGAAACTATTTTGACGGAGACCTATTCTGCCAAGACAGGGAGGAAAACAAGTGATTCTGTATGAATAGAGAGAGAGAGAGAGAGAGAGATAGATAGAGAGAGAGCGGAAGTGGGACAGATTTCAAATGAAAATACTTTCGAAGAAACTTTCCTCATCGTGGAATCGTGACACTCGTGAAACGAACACTACGTATTTCCAACAAGGATCTATTTGCGACGTTACGAGAAATTGAAAATGTGCACCGATCCCGGAATGTCACTTATGCTTGCACGCTGGAAGTGAAGCTCCCACGAAGAGGAGGGATACGATCGTGTAATCGTGAGTCGAAAAGTTAGCAACGGAGAAAAATGGAAATAAATGTAAGCAGGATTTTTCGTTTTCTCACGGTACCCCACTCCATTTGAAATGTGAGCACTCTTCAAAGCCAGCTCATTCAAAGGGAGAAAATGCACAAAACCAGAGTTCCTCGGAGCGCACTTCCTCCCCCACGTTCATGCCTCCTCTAGATGGTGCACCCAGAATCCGGAAATATCTGGTTTCCTGAAAGCGGCGTCGTCTTCGGCTTGAGTGATAAAGTTTTCTGATTTTCATCTTTCACACTCCGGAAAAGTGAGTCGCGATGGAATAAAATACTTGTTTCCTAGCATTTCCCAAATTTCGCTTTACATTTTCCACCCCCTTTCTCTGCTGACGGGGGGAAGCCCGGGATGGGCGGAAACAAAAATAGGATGGCGAATGGAGAAATAACAGGAATCAAATTCACACCAAGCTTCTCGTTGGCGTGTCAACTGTAATGGATATATTTATTCATCTCCATCTTTGGATTCTTTTTTCTTCGTTGTTTCTGTTGAAGCGTCGCTTAAGTAAGAAGTGTTTCCCATGGGGCGGATGCCGAGGAGGAAAACCCACGGGAAGAATACGCATTGGCAGTGTTTTAATATCCTGCACAAAAAAAAACAAACAAACAGAAAACAATGCACAGGAACGGGAAAGCAAATGGAAAAGATGGAAACACAAAATAAAAACAATATCAAAATTAAAAACAAGATATGAATACAATTTATGCAGATGAAAAGCTGCATGTAACTCCCGTGCTACGGGAACGGAACGGAAATGGAAAACCGGATGGAGCGAGAGGCGAAATACCAACGGAACGATTTTTTCCCCGCGTTTTGCTAGCGGGCTGGAGATTAGGATGCCTCGAGCTGCGCGCCGAACGGGGGAAGAAAATCAACGAAACAGCCCAAAGGCACGCAGAAGGCTCGCTCGCTTCCCAGCAGGGAAATCTGTAAACTTCTTAATTACAAAATACTTTTTACTTAAGCACGCCTCCGGCACCCTGAGTTCTCTTACATTCCCTGTGGCCCGACAGTGGTGGATTTTTGGCGCATGTTTTTGCCGCTCTTCCTTACCCGGTCCGGTACGTCAGTCAGTCGAGCAGACGAGCCCCTCGACTGTACCTCATGCTCATCCCCTCCACCGGCATCGTGCGCATGGCGCGGAGACAACAATAAAACTTTGCCCGGAAAATCCATCGTCGAACCGCGCGGATTTGAGTACGCGCCACAGAAGTACGCAAGAATTATGTATATTTAAATTTATTTAATGGGAAAATTTACGTTTAATAAAATCTCCCATCTCGTCCGCGCTTGACGCTGGGTTCCGCCGGGAGTCGCAGGAATGTTGCAGGGTTCCGTGTCCCGCCCGTCGGTTGACAGTTGACATTTTACGCGGGTAGGGATTTTCTCCGACTTTTGAAGAATTTGAGATTAGTCCACTTTTGAAGAGTGCACGGTGAGTTTCATGAGAGAGAGTTGCGGTGGGGTGGGTAATGGG
>JAOEFI010000006.1:27970257-27998827 GCA_034621735.1 Anopheles plumbeus
GGGGGGGTGTGTGGTAAGTGTCGCGGGTCTTGGCATCGGTTACGGAAGAGTTTGTTAATCGGTGTGAAAATTATTCCAAGGGCAAAGGTAGCATAAGGTAGCGTAAAGTGATGTGAAATTTCTTCGCCAGTTTTTATGTGCTATTTAGTAGGGGATTATATGTGGTTGAATTCATCTGCTCGTGTTTCCTTATTTTTTGGTGGGTTTTTCATTCTCAATTTTTACGCAGAAAGTAGCACCCGAATTTGGGGAAGTTGGCCCGAGAAATTGCTCGTTCGTTGTACGGCTTAACCTGTTGCTTTCAATTTGCGGGGATTAGACTTCGTCGACGCCGGCAGTCAATTTGAAATGAAATGAATTTCAATTGGGTCGTTACTCACCCTGCTGTCAAACTTGAGGACTGGTTTTTGTTTATTCTTGCCTTTGAAAGATGACGAATCTCTGCACAAACGGGTAGGCGTCATAAAGCCGCCATAATTCTTTGGGCTCTTTCTTTTCTGTGTTGTAAATGAAAACGCATCGCTTGATTGACGTTCACTTGAAGAACCAACACTGACCGTGAAGCAGAAAGGTGAGCTATTTTCCGCAGTTTTTACTTTGTAAATAAATAATCACTCCATTGTGAGTGTAAGCCAATCAACGGGCTGATTTAACACATGACTACCACCGGAATGATGACAGTTATTTATTATTTATTGAGATCGGTTTGCTGTCCCGGAACCGAAACGAACCAACTGGGCCGCAGGTACATACCGTATTTCCTGGGAGCAACCTAGTTGTCCGGCAGAGGGACCGCTCGCCAAACCTCCCACCCCTTCCATCGACAAACATCCCGAGACTGCCAAGTGGGAAAAGCTTTTCGACTTTTGTACCTGTGTGAAAGGAAGTGCTCGAACGGACGAAAGCCGAAAAAGGAAAACGCCTCCGGCAGGCTCCGGTTCGGCGCCCTAAGCTCATAAATCTGGCGTCGGCGACAGGCGACGGTTGTGCAAAGGGATCCGCCCCGCCGTGGGACGGGATAGGAAAATTCTTTGGAAGGAAAATTATACCTTCTCCCTGTCATCTGCCATTCGCTTCGGTGCGTAAAACGGGCGATAGAGGGAAAAAAAAAGAGGGACCAAGGCGGTGGCCGCCGGTCCTGGTATTGAAAATGTCACCACGCCATCGATGACGGCGCAAGGAGCTCCAGTAGTACAGGCTGCGGATGAGAGGTCCTTCCCATCGAATGGTGAACGAGGGGCAGGGGGTAGGGGGAGAGGAAAATTCTTAATCCTGCTCACTAATCGACCTCGTCGACATTCCTTCGCCTGCCGGCTTTGCGCTGGCCGCGTACGGAGGCCGCAGTGTGCGAGACCAAGAAGCTTCGCCCCGGCGGATGAGCTACCATAAAGCTGAACACTTAACAGATTGACTTATTTATAAACCATTTGCGATGAACTGACTTTCCTTTTTTTGCCCTCTCTTTCACTCTCTGTCTCTCTCTCTCTCTCTCGCTCGGTTCCCTCGCACGCTCGGCCAGTTACGACAGAGCGTTACGGAAGAAATATGACGGAACCGAGCACCGTTAACATGAACAGGTGGATTATTTGCCGGATCGGTTAATGGGTTGTCGTGGCGTGGAAAATTACGATGACTCGACACAACCGGTGGGTGGCGCAGAGTGTGAGAGAAAAATGCTCCACTTCCCCACGCCTCTTCCGGGCTGCTGTTTCCCGCGCGAATACCGTTCGGCCGCAGCATAAAGGAGTGAAAAGTGGGGCGGGCTTAGTAATTTAGGGTAAATGATGTCTGAAATTTGATTTATGCCCATTTCGTTTGTCAGCGCGTCCCGGTTTTGACGGCGAGGCCATTTTGGGCTCAGATCCGCCATCCCGGAGGGATGATTTATCGGAAACGGAACCAGTGTACCGTGACGCGCGTATGTCATTCATTATTTATTGGGTATCACCCTAAACACCTTCCAAGGTGCCGATTATCGGCAAATGGTCGCACTGATGGAGGGATGGACACGGACCCCGGGGAGGATTTGTTTGCGAGGGGTGGCGTAATTGATTCATTATGCTGACAGATGAAAAATAGTGGCAACATTAGCCGTTCCGGCTGGATATTTTCAGTCAAAACTAAAACGCCTTTTTTAGCGTACGTAATTTATAGTTTATTCGCGTCAGGAGGCCAGGGAGGATCGGATCGACCCTGTTATTCTCCTAAACAGGCTAATAGAAGAGCTTAGTATACGCAATAATTCCACTACATATATTTTAAACTGCTATTCCATTTCATCACGCAAGATCATGGTCGTCTCTACGGATTTTTAGTTCGAAGGCCTGCTGCCAAGACTTTTCTCAGTCAGTTTTATTACATTACACTCTTCGGAGTAATGCCTCACTCTCAAAGGGGTCCTTAAAAACACGCAAGCACTTTCGTTTCCACCGCGAACCACATCTCGCTTGTTTCCTCTTTCGAAAAATTGACTGACAGCTTCCAAGCGGGGCTTCATTTGCGTACCGGGGTGGAGGGGGCGGTCCATGTCGAAATTTTACCGCATTTTCCGGTTTGCATCACACACACGGTTTACCAGCGCACCGAGACCACGCGTGGTGTATGGGTTTTTTTCATGCACCGATGCCGCACTTTGGTGAAATGGGCCACCTCTGGGTAATGTGTTTTTCATCGTAAAATTTATGATTCAATTCCATGATGGATTTAAAAGCTCAATTTATGTGATGTTATGCCCCGTCACCTACGATGAGGACGCGCACGATGATGGGAGGTACTTAGCCAATCAATTAGTTTGATTGTGAATTCTTGGTCGATTGCAGGGAAAGTTTCCTTCAAATTCTTAGAATTTTTACGAGAAATTACGGCTTACTCGAGGGGAATCGGCAGTGTTCATTTTCTGTCACTTCAGTTCCGCTTTTAAAGTACACTCCGATGGACGGATTTTTTTCAAAGAACTGTTAAAGTAAGCTGGTTTGCTCATGTGTGTGTTCGCAATAGAAATTTTTATCCGAAATATGGTGTAAACTATTGTAACGACCGTGTGTTGGGAAGCACTGGTGACGTTTCCCCATTCATGCGCAAGTCTTCAAAAACTTTTCTCCTTAGACACAACATCCTTGACGCCCGTTTATCTAGCATCAAGGCGAACAATGGTTTACATGAATGCGTACCTCTCCACTGGCGGTTTAAAAAGGGATTACACATCTCGGGGTCATGTGCCGCGCCGATTTCATGCACAGCGCACTCCGGTACCTTTCGGTTGAGTGTGAATTTCGTGCTGACCCTTTCATTACTCGCTGGCTTCCCGGACGAACTCCCCATCGGCTTAGCTAACGAATGCGACAATTGGTCGACAGTGCTGTCGAAGGAAACCCCGACCGGTTCGGGTCTGCATCCAGCCGAGATTCCCCACGGGTGTGGTGAAAAAGTGTGGATAGCTGGTTCCATGTCAATCCCGTTCCATGCTCTCATCCTGTCGCACCGGGATCGGAATGGCTTCCACGCAGGCTCTGTTGCTAATGTCAACGCTCTGCTCGTATTGTCGTCCGGTTTCCTGGTCCGCCGCTCTTTTCCACGATATGTCCCCACCGCCCAGTGGGAATGATGAATGATTCACGCAAATCCATGGTTCACCAGGGCACATTAATGTCCTCGACTGCACCGTCTGGCCCACAGGGTCCGGCACAGCCGGCAGGACCGTACCATTATTTGGAGTTTGACGAAGATGAGTGTGTTTGTTTTGCCATTTCGACTGTAAATGAGAACATACGATACCATACTGCCGGTGGCCAGAGGGTTCCGGAATTCTCGTCGAGTAATTGGGGAAAGTAATTTGCGGGTCAATTCTACGGGACAGAGTCATCAAGCGATGACCTCGTTTGGGTTGTTCTCTGGAAAACTCCCACCACCACGGGTAGCATTTAAACTCGTTCGCCACCCCTTCCCGTTCTACATACCACTTCCTCGCGAATTGCCATCAAACTTTGCAGCATTTTCACACGTGCCGGTGGGTGGAACGAACCCTAAAACGGCCGGGATTGAAAACGGTTGCACGGGGACTTCGAACGGATTAAAATGCCGTTTTTGCTACTCATTTAGCGAACGGCTCAATATTCTAAGCAGCGTCCGTATCTTGATGGAACCGACATCAATCATTTTTATGAGTGTATAATATATTCCATGAAACGGGTTTTGGGAGACACTTTACGACCAAACGATTATCTTGAGGTAAACTTTATAAAGAAGACAGCTCAAAGATGACAAATTTTGCCGGTAAGGCCACCAGGGAATATGTGTCAGTGTGTAACAAATTCGTTTCGATATTTTTTATCGCAGTGTCCCGCTTCGAACAACAACGACATTTTGTTTTCATTGCGTAGAATCGAATGCAATGTACAATATTTCCACAATAGTCAATTTTGTCCAAGTGAAACGCAGTTTTGCGTCAACCGTGCAAAACGTTCAGCCACCAGCAGAACCCTACGAAGAAGGATGAAGCGGAGCTCATTTACGGTTTTTATAGCTTTCGCATACTAAGTGTCCCCCAGGCACCTTCCGTGAAGTGTAAAAAGGATACGAACGATGCCACCATAAGAAACGGAGCCAACGCGGAAAAACGACGGCAAAAACTAAGATCACCATCCTAAACAGAACACTCAGGACCGAGCGATTCCCATACACGTCGTGCGGGTGGTGAGATAAAATTTATGCATGTCATTAAAGTGATGAACGAAAACGAGCCCAGTCGGTTTCCTTTTTCTCATTTTTTTTTGTGTGAACGGTTTTGAGAAGGAAAGCGTAAAGAATGGCGGGAAAAAATAACGAAGAACCACAGGCCCGGCACCCTACAGGCGCACCATCCAGTGCGGTGTGAAGATGCAAAGAGGATGCCTTATTGATTTTTGATGGCACGGTTTTTTTTTTCATCATGTACTATTCGACTGAAAAGCAGGATAATGAAGGCCCCACGGGGACGGTGGGACATGTACTTGTTGGGCCGGCTGTTCCGAGGGGTGGCTGTTCCGTGGGGTGCCTTGCGAAAAAAGCAAGACGATCGAAAAACACCTCCCCCCGGGCGAGCATCCTCTCTATTAAGGTCTATTCAAGAAGACTCTTCCAGGCAAAACGAGAAAAGGCCCCAGGATCGAGGATAGAATTTTGATAAACCTGCTATGTTAGAAGCTTCCGCCGCTCGGGGCCACTTCTTTGTGGGC
This sequence comes from Anopheles plumbeus, assembly GCA_034621735.1. Taxonomy (NCBI): domain Eukaryota; kingdom Metazoa; phylum Arthropoda; class Insecta; order Diptera; family Culicidae; genus Anopheles; species Anopheles plumbeus. Next base: position 27,975,471 of record JAOEFI010000006.1, read on the forward strand.
GACAAAACTTGAATGGTCCTAAGAAAACTAGAACCCAACGTGTCCAGCGGACCCCTCCGGGGATGGGGAAAAGGAATTTTAAAGCAATCGATTCTCTGAGACACGGCGACCCAATACGGAATGAAGGAATCGAACGCAAGCGACGGCCAATCGAAGGGAAAGAGATTGATTTAATAGAAAATGGAGGATGTTTGGGTTAGTTTGTGTTAGATCCTCGTTGAGCGTGGAGAGAGACATTTGGCGACAATTTCAAACTTTTCCACTACCCCGTCCTCTTTCTCCTTCGCTTCGAAGACCTCCCCATGGCCACGGTCAAGTGGAGGGAAAGAAGCCGCCCTGACGGTGAAGTGATAAATTCTCTTCAGCATCATTCGGTTGTCCTTCGGAGGACAAAAGCATTCCACAGCAGCGTGTTGGTCGATTTCCCCCTTTCCAGCCCAGGGGGTAAGGACGAACGTTCCAAAATACGAAATGTGATCCACGGAGCCTGAAGAACTTTTACGGGTATAATTTATTTACTTTCGCTCGGTCTATTTGCTTTACGTTTCCATTTGGGAGCTCCGAGAGCGCCCTCCGAAATGGGCGCGTTCCGGGGGCCGCTTCCGGTGTGTCCGGCTTGTTTAGTGGTGGTGATGTCGGAAGGGAGGAACGAAGAAAAATAACAGCCTACAAGGTCCGGACTGATGAATTCGGTGTCAGAGCTGGCAGAGAGTTGGTCTGAATGAAGGTGTCTGGTGAGGATTGAGATTAATTACTCTGTTTCGTGCTTCCTGGGGGATATTGATCATTTGGTTCTGGTCTATTCGGTGTCGAAATAGAAAAACTCGAAACGTGAAACAATTACGGAATATTTGTAAAACTGAAGCGGTTTGCATTCCGTCAAGTTCCAGTTTTCAAGGAAATACTTCACCTCTAAGGCACTTTTAATTGTTGTCTCCCATGCCTACAATAAGTCACTTCACGGGATTCTTCCGCAAGAAGGAAAAATAAAACCGCGACCATCGCACTGCGACACATATTTCTTCCATTGGGTCAATTCATCAACTAAACTCTGACAGCAGTCGATTGGGCGGGACAGCAGGAGGTTTTTTCTTCCGTCCAAAATTACACCCAGCTTTACCAAACATTGTGCGGCTGGAACCGCGACGAAACCACGGTTCGACACCGTGCCACTGCGATTCGGGTGAGGGAAAACAAATAAATTTCCACGCTCCGTTTTTTTTTTCTCACGCGCTCATCTGGGCCCTACCTTTTTTGTTGCCTTGCCCGTCCTTGCCCGGATTGCGCCATAGTTTGCCGGTGGTTGTGGTGTTGGTATTTGTGCAAATCGGACACTTGCCCCATTGTTTCCTCTCGGGTGCCCGCGCGTTATGTTACAACCGCCAGAACCGATGGCGCCATAACGCTGCGCTTCTTGTGTCGGATGTTTTTTTTCTCCTTCCTCTGCCTCTGCTGCTCGCCCGTTCCGGGCAACGAATCAAAACATAAATGAAAAACTGGCCACCACCCCCGTCCACAACCTGTGCGGGCGTAAAAAGGAAAACCACGCGCGGCTGAAAATAAAACCCCGAAGGAATGGCAGAAATGGCGGATAACACTTCGAACGCTAAATAAATAACAGACACACACACACACACACATCGAACAGAGCGGCATCATTCAGTGGTCGATCTCGGTGTGCGCCAAAAATCCAACCCCTGGTCCTGCCGCCCATGGGGAGGCCGACTGTGTGTTGCTTCTTGTGGTATTATTTCGTTGCCGGGTTTGGTATTTTTTTACATTCTTCCTCAGTGTGTGCTTTTCGTGCAACTGCGTTACCACACTTCCACGATGAATCACGGACAAAATAGAAAAAATAAAAGCGTCGATGCCGGGGTTCGGGGAGGACCAAAAATGAAATGTGACCTACCGTTACCGAACAGACAATAAATTTATGAAATACTGACACATCTGTTGGGTTCATTTGGCTTCGACTTCGGTCTTTGGATCATGGGGCCGTAGTATTGATGGCTATTACCTAACCTAACGTGCGCTACCGTGCGCTAAAGGTGACTTTAGTCAGTCCTGCGAAACAATGTTCGAAGCAGTGAATTATAAAAGTTACCTCGATGGTGTATGGAAGACCCGGAAACAATTTCAATTAAGTTAAGTAGTTTGTTATTTAAACATTCACAACACGGTATATAAACGTGGTGAGGACATGTATTGCACAGAATGCTGAAAAAGCGCCACCAGCTTCACCATATTTATCATTATCTCTGCTGCACGAGTTGAGCATAAACGCAACACGAACAGCATCGGGCAGACTTAAAGCCGTGAAATTATTATGGCAGCAACAGCTAAATGTCTGTACGGTACAGATCTGGTGATCATTTTCCGCCGGCAGTCCGCTCCCGGATGGATGGAAAGTGAAACAAACTTTAAGCAATATTTTCCAATTTCCCTGCAAACTTAGCTCCCCTCAGCAGCAGCAGCAGCAGCAGCATTCAACAGTGACGTTCATGACGAGCGACCGAGCCGGAGTACGTGCTCGGAAAGGTCTTGTGACACGGACAAATGCAATGCAGCACACCACCACCGTTCGGACAGGACGCGTCGCAGCAAGACTGAATGGATGAGATCAGGAAATGGCGGTCCGGCAGAGATGACCATCAGCGATAGCGGACCAGCTGTAACCAGCGCCGGACCGGATGGTTCATGCACATGGACAGAGGCCAAACCGCACACAAACATACACACACGGAAATGGCAATGGCCGCGATACGGCGAAACAGCGCAGCTTGTAATATCCATTTCAATGTAATTTCACACTTGTCTTCATAGGGATAAAATGCGGAAAAAGCTTTTTGCAATTTGCTCTTTCCTCTCGTGAATTAGGTTTGGTTGAGTTTGGTTGATAGGGCCGGGCAGAAGAAGGACGTGGACGTCCGGGTGGGGAGACGGAAGCTGGCATCCGTTTCATTTATTCGATGCCAAAGCTACAGCTGAAGTAGAGCAGTGGTGTCACGAGCAGCGAAAGGAGAAGGGCATCGAAGCATAACATACAAAAAAAAACAGATCCCCACCAAAATGTAAGGGTTGAAAAGGGCAGAAGGAGGCAAATGTTTAGGATGGACAGATTTCGTGCACTTTTTATTTTTCCTATCCCGGAGCAAAACGGTATGGTTATGTGGTGTGTCCTTTGCAGGACCGGCCAAAGTTCATCCCTCTTTAAAGATGCAATCATGGATTTCCGTGCCGACAACGCCAGTCCCACGATGGTGCGGGCCGAACCCGCGGTGTGGTGGGGGAGGGGTGGGGGGATGGGATGGAGCAAAGGCATGTACATAAACATTTTTATGTAGCCCCAACATATCGCCTAGCTTCACGTTGCAGTGTAGTGTGGTTTAAAGAGCGATGGGAAAAGTCCTTCCGGTTCGACTCTCTCTCGCTTACTCTTTCACTCCTTCTCTATTGCTGTTTCTTTCGATGGTTGGCTTTTTTTGTGGAAAGTGTGTGGGGCTTTATTTTCTGTCCTTTACTGTCCTCCCTAGCACCAACAGAAGAACGCCACCCAAAAAGAAATACGGGAAAGAAACCAGCGAGACAGGAAAAATAAAACCACGAACAGAAAAGATGGGACCAATGAGATTATTTTGTTTTAATTAATTTTGCTGTTATTTTAACCTTCATTAGCACGCAAACAGTGTGGCAGGATTTTCTGGGGCTTTACTTAACTAGCGAAAGTTTCGAGCGGCAGCGTTTCAGCTGGCCCTTCTGCTCAATGATGGACATCGCAAAGGACATCGGGATTTGTGTTTTTTTTCTTTTTGTTTGGAAATGATATAAATGACCAACGGCGAAGTACTCGTCGAGAAAATCTTGCATCGAAAGCCATATGCACGAGGAGGTTGTTGCAATGAGTTCCCGAAGTCTCAACATTGATACAAAATAATCCTGCAGACAACATCTTGCCTATTTGTCTTCCGTTTCAATTAAAAATGTACATTGCCAATATTTCACAATATTGTTCATAGCTCGTTTCAAAGTATCATCCTAATCCTTTCAGTGAAAGGCGGAAAAATCGGTCCATCCTTAGCAACGAGTGGGTCGGTCGCCAGCTTGATAATGATTATTTCTCCGATTTATAATATCATTCGAACTCGTCCGCTCCGGACCTGTTGCTGTATCTTAGCATTCCCATAAACATGGCAATTTGCTTGTTCCAGAGGCAGTAGTATTTCGATGCTCGATACCTTCCGTCGGCAACGGACTCGAATGGGCAGAGGGCCGGAAGAGAGGGAGGAAAATTCTATTACTGCATCAACGGCTCGGATTCGTTAGGCCAGATCTAATCGTTCCCGGCAACCCTGGCATCTCCGGTCGGAACTAGCGATCGATCGGAACGGCGCTGGGAAGGGAGAATGTGCCGGAAAATGGAAAATATCGTGCAGACGATATTCAAACATCTTCAGATTGTTATATTATCCGGTTTAATGAATTTATTTAAGTATCATTATGCAGTGCTCTGTGGTGCAGCTGGAGTCCCCAGAGTTCGTCGGAACGTCTACCGTCCACCGGAGGAGGCACTAATCAGCAATGGAGGCATAGAATACGGAGCGACTCGTAACGAGCACTTCTCGGGGATCAAATGCACGGTAGCGACGGAGGCTTTCCCGGGGCTGAAACAGGACGAGCTGGGGATGTGCAGGTTCCTCCTTCTCGGATGGGTTGGATCCTATTGTTAGGTTAGCCACCCCCTACCCCACAGGACGAGTGTGCCAACGCACGGAGGAAGAAGATGCCTTTGCTCTAGCCTTTGACCGAAAGCCGGAGCGCCACTTGGTAACAGGAACACTCGACGGGACCCGGGCCCAAACACCGGTCGTCCCCCGGTTCAATTATGACTGCCATAGTACGGTGATACCGATGGCCAGATAATGCACGACTCCTCCTTTGGCCTGGTGCTAAGGTGGGCCGGCTCGTTCGTTCGTACCGACCTTGCCGCAATCGGCCGTATCGGATTGTCGGCCATGGCTACTGAGCTTGAATTAAATCTCAATTACCAGACACGCGTTACAAATCGTATTACGGAATGTAACTGATTTCGGTTCCCTCCTGCGCGGAGCGGGCGGCGGGCGTAGAAAGTATCGACCTCGAGAGCCAGGGTTTGTTGCAGTGAGTTGGCTGCCGTGCAGAAGGAAATTGGAGCAATTGGAGCGTGCAATTTTCGGGCAACGTTTTTGGGATGCAGCGAAACAAACACACAGGGTTCCGCTGCAGATCGATTGGAAAATGCTTTCGGCGCCAGTGAGCCATGCGGGAAATGGGTCGGCGAACGTTATTGAGAAGTTATTCGATCTAGTTTAAATTGTTTGATGTTGTTCGGCCCTGCATAAAGTTCATTATCAGTTGTACGATAAAGATGCGTCTTGGATCGACGGCTGCACCATCGAAGCAAGTCTATTGAACAATGAAATTTGTTAAACCTTAAAGCGAGCACAAAAATGATAGAAATGATAATGAAACATTACTGCGGCAAGGTGTTCCTTGGCGTGTTAAAAAAAAACGCACAAACAATGAAAGTAATATAAAGCATGCTAAGACGCTAGGACACATAATGTGATTAACGAACCACTGCTTCCGTTCGTGTCAAATCAGTGTTGGCCATCAGATTATGGTTCATCGCTTCGTTTCTTCCATGCTGTCCCCGAACCTGAAGCAGCTGGCGATGTCCATTTTCTAAAAGCATCTAATTGAATTCTTCTTGCTCATTTTTCGAAATTTTCCCACCACCCGTGGAGCTGAGGTACAAACCCAAGAACACGCTGCTACATGTTTCATAAATCGGCGGTCAATTTTTTTTTTTTTAACAAACAGAAATTCTTCAGATATGAATAGATTACAAAAAATGTCGGGCGCGTGTGGTATTAGGAAGCACCTACGCTTCATTTCCAAGGATACCTTCAAATACCACAAAGGGAGATTTGAATGGAAAATCACGGCCTCACGCACAGTGTAATCACTTTTGCTCGGAGCTCATAAAAGAAAATGTGCTCTTATGTTGTTGGAAAATGTAGATTGTTACGGTTTGAGCGCGATGTTGGAGGGCGTTTTCGAAATGCCACGTGGGCGAAAAAAAAAACTTAATGTAAGTATTGGCATCTTTTAGCATACCGTCTGAATTCTTGTTGAAAATGCTCATCTCAGAGTAGGGGGTTTGAAATGAAATTGTCAATTTCAGTTTTGTGAATGTGTTCTTAAAATTATTTCAAAAGCGATAAATAACAGCAAAATAAATTCAAGCTTTTCAACTTAAACGTGGTATATATTTTTTCTTGGTACACCTTCTAGGATCGGTCCGGTCTAATTATCTCCGATTGTCATGTTTTTCTGGTTACCTGTAAGCGAAGAAAGAGAACAACGAAATAAGTTATCAGCTAAGTCGACCTTTTCTTGTTAAAGTAGATAAGGTTTGGAAAAGAATTTCATTTCTGTTTGCACAAAAATATGCATGTTGCTAAGTTTATGACACATCTTTGCCGTGACTCTATCAACCATAAACTTTACAAGCATCGGAGATCCATGGGTATCTTTAACTTAAAGCATTTTGTCTCGGATGGCTGCACATCGAACTCAGTCCTACCGGTTTTGCCTTCGGGTGTATGGAAAGTTTGGTTGAACTATGTTGAATGTTGAAAAACTCGATAAAACGAGCCATCGGAAACACTGACGCGTTCCATTTTTTTTTGTTTAGCTGTGAGCATGACTTCAGTCTCTCATGGTGCATCCTTGCGCAGCGCAACTTCCCAGTGCAACCGTCATCGAGAAACGCTTCGACGAGGCCAACGGTTTTTGCCTCCCTGGAAGGCCCAAACTCTGGCACTAACTCATGCAGGGTGCACACGATTAATTGTGGGTCCCATAAATTACACCAGTACACGCCAATTGGCACGCCTACTGTGAAGCCCTGCTCGGTCCGGCCGAGTGGAAAATGCTTTCCAGGCTTCAGCGTTGGGACACGGGCGCAGACGGGTGAACAGGCGGCGGGTTCTGCCTCCAGCTGCGACCTCAGACGGTGACCACGTAGCAAAACCACGAAGAATCTGGCCAGATGATACGGTCAATGGAGCGAACGGATTCGTTTGCTTTACGAGAGAGAAAAGTCCGGGCGTTTTTCCATCATGGGCGCGCACAAAAAAAGGGCGGCGTCTTTGGCCATTGGGCGAGAAAACACGATAAACGATGTGGAAAAGTTCTGAAAATAATAGTCCGCCCTGCCTCCAACTCCTCGGCAGGAGCGCGGTGGAAAACAAAACACGGGCCAGGCGAGCGGAAGATTGTTGGGGCAAGATTTGCACATCCCACTGACCGTCGGGTGGGGTTAACGTGGGTTGGCATCTTTTAAAGGGCTGAAGAAATAATTTCGAAGAAAATGAAAGCCTCCAAGAACTGGAGGGACGCGGGACGCGGAGGAAAAGCAAGGAAAAAAAGGAGGCAAACAATAAAAAAACGCCCCGTGTACGGAAAATTGAATGGTGCTTCCTATTAACGTGAAAATGAGCCTTAATGGTGAGGTCAGCCCGGATTGGCCCGCCTCCATGTTTGATCTCAGGCCAAACCCTTTAGGGGTGGCAGATAAAGAGAAACAGCATCAAGATCGACTCGAACGAGAACAGATCTGCCGCAAAATATTACGACCAGCCAATGGCGATGCTTCATTAGCAATATTCCAAACACTTTTTCTGTTCATACTGTTCGCCCTTTGTATTCGCCGAGCGGCTTTCCACAAAAAGTCATCCTATTATAAAACTGTTAATAAAAGCTCACTTTGAACGGGCTGAATAGACGGAGTTCTAGATCTTTCGGTGCAGCACAATGTATTTCTGCTTTATTTTTTTTTCAAGGAAGAACGAAGCGGTTCTGGGCCTGTTTGTTTCGACCTTTGGGACGCAAAAAATGAGTAATGCTCGCTCGAGGGTTAAAACATATTAGTTGTTCACATTCGGCAAACAATGCACTTTGCATGATAAGAAAAATCTACTACGCTCGTGCAAAGCATGGGTCCCATGTGGAAGGTTTTATTCGTTCTGTAGGCAAAGTAGAATAAATGACAAAGATTTTACAAAGATTATAAAGGAACACTGCTGGATATTTTTCCTACACAGTCGACAGCTGTAGTTGTAGAGGCAGGTTTATAATGCGATACTATTATATTTTTTGTGTTTGAAAAGAAACGCTGAAACAAGGTTTATCGAGAGAATGAAAACTTACGAGGCAAAAGGTGATGAAAAGCGTCTCGAACTTGAGGCGTTTTCATTGTGGTGAAATATTAAAATCATGGTTTCAAATTACGGGAATAGAATAATGGAATAGATTGTTGTTCAAGTTGGTAACGGAATATCTACCAACATTATTAGAATTTGCTGGCGCTTGAAATCATAACCTTTGAAAATCAGTTCATAATTTTAGGCTCTGAATCCTTTTGCCCAGCGCAGCACGAAACTGGTTAAAGAACTTTTCATATTGTTTGATTGGCATCGTGCAAAAGCGAATTGTCGCAGCTTGCTTAAATTCGTCAGGAATCTCGATCGAATTAAAAAAAAAACGAGCATAACAATAACAGAAGCGATATACAACGTCGGGAAAGTGATGATGGCGATCGATGGGAGTAAGAAAGAAAAAACCGCCACAGACAACTGCCACACGGTTTTCTTTCCCTGCACCCGGGCGAGACGGGATAAAATTAGATTCCTCGGTTTATCGTTTGAGCGATTGCTGAAATGAGTTTCCTTCCCGAGGATAGTTTCTCCAATCTATGTCAATTCGTTCATTCATCAATCCGTGCATTTTTGTGGTGTGTGGTGACGGGTAGAGGGGCGTGTAGTAAGGGGAGAGAAATGGAACGCTTGATGCTCACGAAAACCGGTGCCAGCCAGCGCGCTGCCGAGGAGACGCTTCCGACGGCATTTCCGACCGGCCGCCGGTGCATTCGGGCCACCAATACCAATCCGACCAAGGATGCCACTGTTTACCGCATCGAACCGGACCCTTACTATGACGACGACGACGATGATGATGATGATGATGGGGATGATGATGATGATGTGGTAGAGCTGACAACGACAACGACAACGACGGTGGTTTTATTGATCCCCATCTGCAGGCCAGGCCACCGAACGGAAACGACCGTTCGCAGTTCGAAGAAGTCGCCGGAAAAGGAGCCTGCCTTAATGCGTGTCGGTGTCACGCCGGTTTGCGAGTGATCCACTGGCAGGAACCCCCACTTGCTGGCCTCTATCCCTCCGCCTTTCGGCACAGCCCGAAATTCCTGCTCACAGCATAATATCGTTCCCGTGGCTCAGCTTACGAGGGACTAATCCGGGGCGGAATGTGCCCCGGTGCCGGTCCTAGTTGTCAAAGCGTTCGCAGTTTCCGGTTTCCCAATTGGGGACGGTTTCCGGTCGGCAAGAGCGAGCGGCCGGCGAGCGGGGAGGCGGACGGGGATGTGGATTGATTGGAGTGCAGAATGTGGAGATACGAGTCGTGGTGAGTTGTACCACAATTAATCATTGCTCCGATGAAATTGCTGCGAAATTGTTTTTTTACGGCACATTTCATCGGGTGGTCTTTTTTCTTGTGGTGAGGGACATGCTGACGTTCGATCTCGCTCTGGTTGGTTAGGTCTACCACGGAGCTTTTTGCGAGTGTATTTTTGTTTTGTTTTGCTAAGCTACAAATAAGACTTGTGTATTCGATAAATTTCGTTGAGTATTAGCTTCAATCAGGGGGTTAGATAACTTGCACAATTCTTACAAGGAACTTGTTATCGGATGTTGATGATCTTTTCATGTTAAACTTTTGCCGTAAAACAGCCAAACAACAAAACTTTGCCGAAACAAACTGAACGAACGTAAATCAATAAATTTGAATACAATTGCCCGAAAATGGACAACAATCGATACTTATCGTGGCTCCATCTTCGATAAAACCTACATCTCTGTGACGGAAAAAGGAACAACTACAACCTGGCATCCTACCGAAACATAACCATACGGTTCACACTGTGTTGTAACAAAAGTATCCTTCTGCCTTTATTGACCGCACTCCAGCGGTCTATATCCTTTAAAAAAAAACAAAAAAAGGAACCCACACGATACTACAAACCCTAACGGCTCTGGTAGAACGAAAATCGGGCCAGAGTCAGAGATCCCAAGCTCAACCCATCCGGAGGCCGTTGTGAATGGAGTAGAATCCTAGTCACATCCATCACTTGCCTCCGTTGAGAAGAGTGTTGGGCCGAGGGAAGGGATCGACACCGGGGAGACGGGGGCTACGTGGAGGTTGAAATTTATGCTCACTTTTGTCACGCTTCATGTGACAACATGCGTCTGCACCGATAGAGACATGTGAGATCGACACAAAAAATCGTTCACGTTTCCCACAAAGCGGGCTCCGATAGGACGGGTCAGGGGATTGAAAACGGGGTGGTGGTGGGGATTCCAGGTCCTTCCACCGGGGGTTGGTTTTGTTTTGACTGGGATATCGTGTGGTCGATACCTCGAACCGGGTTCCCCGTGTGCCCCGTTCTCCCTCAGCGTGGGCAGTCGGCCCGGAACGGTTCCGGTGCGGGCCGAAAAAGATAAATGTGTCAGTCGGTGGTACACATTTTATCGTCAGTTTGTTTGCGGATCGATTTTGATTGTAAAATTTGGCGTTTGATTTGCAAATTGAATATTACGAACCCGGTCTGATTGATGAACCGGTAAATGGGGACTCAAATCGAGCGGAGGTAAGCGGCTTCCGGTGTTTCCCACCACGCGAACGTGGCATAATTCTGTGAATCTGGTAGGTAGGCAGGCTGAGGGGTGTGGAAGGAGCTGTTCCGGTATCAACCGCCACCAATTCTTACACATCATTAATTATTACGGTCCCAGTATGGGTCCTTTATGAAAAGGGGACTTTATTCCACCAGGCTAGATGGTGGACACCGATGTGGTTTGATAATTAGTTGTGATTACATATCGGATGCCCATTGCCAGTGGGTGGGTGGGTTGGCGAGTGGTTATTTATTGATGGATGTTTGTTTGCGTGAATTCACGCTACACTTATCTTCGCGACAGTCGCAGAAACAAATGCAGTGGAAAAGGATTCCCGTAGACGTTTCTTTTGCATTGCTCCTTGGAAGTCGAGAATCGTTTGGGAATTGCAAATGGTACTTCTTGTAAGGTACGGCACAAACTATTTACGCATCATAAAGATGGGATGTTTTATTCTATTGCTTTCATGAAATTCATTCAGATTCACCCAGAGGAATGCCAGCGAAAGGAAATGAATGTCTGCCACATCAAAGAACTAATGCAATTTTCAAATTATTAGCTTTTCATAAATTAGCGAATGGAGAAAAACGAAGCAGTCCGTTGGAAAGTCTAGAAACTAGTTTTCCTCCATCAGCTGGTGTTGATTTCTATGAGCAGGAAAAGTTCACCCAAAACATCCTCCTGGGAGGAGCGGCCGGAGGAGGGCAAAAGAATAAAAAACACATTAGACGGTGGGCGGGAAAACCGCATTGATAGTTGCGAAGTTCATCAATTGCACACTACCGACTTCCGCCTGCACACATCTCCCGCGTGTTTCGCCTCTCACAACGGAACTGACCGCGTAGCATAACCGCAAGCGGCAGCAGCCCACAGCCCACTCTTCCGCGTTTCGTAATCCAGTGATGCCGAAAAGTGTTTTCCTTTAATCAATCGATCAGAAGCGAGAGGCCAGGGGGTCGAAGCAGAATGACGCAGACGGTACGATACGATACATGTGCCCCGGCCAGGCCACGGTCATCATCGGAACCATCATCGCCATCATCATACTCGCTCGTCCTGGCGGCATTGCCAATAACAGTGGCATCTCACGATTTTCATTTCCGGTGCTGCCTGCTGCTGCCGTTCGCTTCAATTATGAAAGTTGGAGCTGTTTTTTCGCCCTAGTTTTCCGCTAGCACTTTTTGCACTGCTCAACAGAGAGGTCCTGTGTGTGGCATATAGAGCCGTAGAGCAGCAGCGTATACGTGCAATATCTTCCGCCGCGCGAACTTCGACGTCCGTTGTGTGGGTGCTTTATGGTTAAGCAACGCCAGACCTTCCACGGTCCGGAGGGACCCCATTCCATTCTTTTCGACCATATTGTCGGCCAATCAGAGGATTTTCATGGGCAACACATACATACATCGAGGAGGCCAGTGCGGTCCGACTGATTGGCGATTTTCAATCAAATTTTCTTTCCCTCTTTCCATACGTTTTGCGATTTCCATAAGAAGGAACGATTCGAAAAATAGCAACATTAAAGTGAAGTATGATTTTTACTATTGACAAGCAGACCTAATTTTTCAAAACCATAATAATACACGTATGTTGCGATTTTTGCAATTATCGCCCATTTTGTCCGGAAGGTTACGAATTCCGAAGAGTAAATCGTCGGAACTTTTTGGATATTTATGAAGAAAGAAGTTGAATTATATTTTCCCCGGATATGGATTTCGATCCGGAAAATCCCGGGAGCATACGCTGATGGTGCACGGGCGGATAAAATTAACCATTTCAGACCATATCGAAAAGAAATGCTCACGTCAACTTCTGCGAGGCAACTCATAAAAAAGTGCAGTAATGGCAATACCACAGCAAACCGGCGGAACGTAAAAGCGGTTCAATTGAAAAGTGTTGGGTATCGGAATGTTGCTTCCGGGACGTGGTCTGGGTTCCCCAATTCGTACGTTTCGGTCGGGCGGTCGGGTCGGCAAACTTGCAAACTCGCCCGAAAACCCTTCACCTCGAAGCGATGCTTACGATGGCTGCCGGTAAGGAGTGAAAGACGTCGCGCGACGATCGGGAAAAAAGACACGGATTGACTGAAATATCCCGCCGGACCTGTCGGGGAAACCGAAGTAGTTATTTCTCTGCCGCTGACAGTCAGGAAATAGATTTGGTCCTATTGATAAAATTTTATGGAACTGTTTACAGAACCGCTGGCAAATGGTGCAATTCTGGACGCCAGTAAGTGTGTGTGTGTGTTGTGATTCACCGTTGGCTGTTTCGCCAATCAGGGCACCGTCGGTGGACGTCGTGACCGAGTCCACAATTTCCGCCCGACAACGCCACAAGGCTGCGGGGTGCCTGCGAGATGGCGGCGCAACGGAAAACGGCTAAGAAAACGCTCGCAATTGACATGGCAGACACCGGTTCAAAACGAAGCTCCGGGAGCCAAGCTGGCTGCCAACAGTCGTGCAATTTTATTCTAACCGTGCCACCATCCGAGGCGCCGCTTCTCTACAATGGAACGAAGGAAAACTTACGGAAAATCGAAACGGGCGAACCCGTGGGCCGGGGCCCGGCCCATATTGGGGAAGGTTTCGAGAGGATAATATTTTACGCACCCAGCTCCGGCCGGCCGGAATGGCCGGAAAATGGTGCATAATGCTAAAGCGCCCGGCGGGGCAGTGCCCTCTGGGAGGGAGCCTAACGTCTTGTACAGTTAGCAGGATGCATTTCGATGAGCCGCCCGGGAAGAAGTTCCAAAACTCCAGCCGAGCGTTCGACGGGATCTTGGAATGGGGCGGAAACAGCATGAGTGTACTATTTCATGGCGGTTGGTGGTACTCGTGGAAAAATCGAAACCCTTCGCGTAAAACGGGTGGAGAAACCCCGGACCGGCGAATGGATCAAAAAGGAGGACAAGAATCATCTCCAAGATTCAGCAGCAGAAAGCGCCTTTCGACCAGACAGCTTGTCGCGCAAGTTGTCTTCGGTTTCCAACAGGCATCTACTCTACTATTGGATCCTTAATAAATCCTGGGCCAGCAGCAGCAGCACTAGCAGGAGAGGAAGTTTGCGGCAATTTCCAAACGGTGGCGCAATTGCTTGTTCAAGACGAGCTACAGACCGAACGTTAGACTCGTTCGAACCCGTGGCCGGGCGAGTCGCCGGACGGAGGGGTTGTCTCCTTTTCCGCCTTTTTTCTTCAGGAGAATCTCATGAATTTAAACTGCTCGAACCGGCTGCTGGATCGTACTGTGGAGCAATTTTTCATTAAATATTAAAGTGTATCCTTGTGCTGGCAGGAAGCTTGAAGACGATGGCACCATAAAACTAGGGGCCGTCCTAGACGGTACTGGGATGTGTCTTTGACCATGAATGGATGGTTGTTTGTCTTCGGTTTCTGCCCTCAACCCTCAACGGCGGTTCTAGTCGATGTCGATGATGTTTGCCGAACAAAACGCAACAGTGTACAGAAAATAATTAATATGCTCCGGTGGAAGTGTTTGCCCAGAAAGAAGCTAGAAGTGTTGCCGGCTGCACTTGACAACTCGTGACACTGGACGGTGTGATTGTTGCACGTTTTTAAAGAAAAGCGTACGATGGAATTGGTGCACATTCAAGACACTGTCATGAAAGGAGAATCAACAAACGTAATGACATTATTGAGGATTAAGATGAAATTGTCGTGGTCCTATGATGATGGAGTACCTCCATCAGCCATAAGGATGCAAAGGAAGCTAGCAATATTTGTAATATTTATTTATCATCAATAACCCAAAACAAACATTTTTGATACAGCAGTTTTTTACTGAAATAAGCTTTGTAAGCTATTCAATTATTTGGCACTAGAGACAAAAAGTTACAGATGAACTTTGGTGCACAGCAGCTCCCTTGGGGATTAGGGATTCATTTGGTCCACCGAAAGCAGCCAAAATAATGCCCAACCCTTCCGGGGGGCAGGAAAAAATGAGCCTCCCTCTAATAAATAGTGCCCACACCGTGAATCATCGCGCCCTTCGGAGGCAGAAACACAACACAACTCGGGGTCAACTTTCCTGTGCGACGTCGTAGAACGAAAGACAAACATTCTGCCACTTAATTCCTGCCGTGTGCCCTTGCGCTTTCGGTGTCCCATCCACTGATGGGTCTGATGGAGAGGCTATTGTAGTTCACCTAAATCCTTGTGGGTCCGACCCACGAGGTCCATTGTTCCGGAATGGTCAAGCGAGCAATGAGCAGGCAACGGAATGAAAAATCCTTTTTCCACATTAGCTCCCAGCCCCCGAGAGCAAGAAGAAAAAGGAACGGCCATGGAGGCACACGGACAACTTTCGTAAGCTGTTCAGGTTATTTGTTTCGTCCTCCCGTACTAAGCGCCTGTGTTCCAGCGTGCCGTTGGTTGCCCCAAAAAACAAGCCCACCAAACCAATCGTTCTTTCCAACCTCAAAGGAATGCCTGTGAGGGTAGAGTTGAAGAAGCTTGCGGAATGAGTCCCTTTTCTCTGACTTCTTTCATTTCGTTTTCACCCATCGGTGCTGGTTTTTTATTTTATCTATTATTCAATTTTAAACCACAACGACTAACTTTTGTCCGTTTGAGGTCCTCCCGTGTCCTGCTGGGGTTCGCTCTTCCCCTTGTCCTCAACTACACCCGCCCACCACTTGACACAAATACCCAATCTGCCTTTCATCCGGAGCAGGATTTATCCTGATTCCTTTCGCTTTGTGTAGGAAAAAAAACGGGAAAATTCACCTCGACGCAATCGCAGGCCGAGTTTTCGGTCACCGGTAATGTGATTATTGTGGAAATTACAAACAATCCTTAAATTGACATTAATCTGATTATTTTAAACGATCTCGCTGACCCTGAAGACGACCGGCGTCATCCAACAGGGTCCTTTTCGCTGGCGGAGTACAGGGACAGAGCCGTTTCAAAGGAAGGATGGGGAGTTTTCATGAACCGTGGGAGAGCCGTTCACTACAGCGTCTTGAAGATATCTTTATTTCGGTTGAGGACAAGACTGACGTCTGTATCTGTACTTTATCTCAGGACACTCCGACTACGAACTGAATTTCAGGAGACAGTTATAGGCATAGAATGTGTCATTTAAATAGGATCAACCTGAGGATGAATTCGGGTTATTTCCAGCAAAAGATTTTGCTTTAAATGTTCAACATATGAATAGTTCAGAATTAGAGTCGCATGTTCGACAGTTCATTAATGTTGCATGTTTATTTATTGTATGGATGCTTAGGTTACGACCAAAACGTCTACGATTGGAATAAAAAAAAGGAATATTTTGATCAAACCTGTATCCTTCTCCTACTGGCTTTGACAGTCACCACTGTCCGCCATTCGAAGATGGCTGTGAATGATATTGAGACGCTCGATGTCACAAGTCCGCGGTGACGTGAGAGAAAATAGACAGGACACGATTTCTAATTGAAATTTGAGCAACTATCGTCGCCTCCGATCAAGCCACCCATTCCGGCGTTTCGTAATCCGTACCATCCGTTCGAATTTGGGAAGGAACCCAGTTGAAAATCTACGATTCCACTTCGATTCAGCGATTCGGGTCCATGATTAAATTGAACGCGAAGTCACTGTTTGCCACTTCACCACTTTCACCCGGGTGGTGCGGTTCGTGGAAAACTGGCGACATTTTGTCTTTTCAAATTACAGCGAGAGGTAAGGGGGCGGTGGGTTGCCCTTTTCATGAAGCCTGGAGCGTTCCGATGAATTGTCCATGTCTCGTTGTTGAGCTTGATGTTGTTCGCAGCATCCCTCCGAGCATCAACATGCCGGCGTTCGGCGAGGGGGAAACCGTAAACTCTGCATTATCTTCCAAACAAAATGTCGTCCGGAAAACATTCAATTACACCAGCCCAAAAGGACAATCATTCCGAACCGGTACACGTACGCGGGGGCCTATCTGGCGAGGCAAACAAACTTTAAAATTGAATGATAATGATAGGAATTTTCCCGAGCCCAAAGTACGCCTCCGGTTCTGCACCATCTGGCTGTCGGTGGTGGTGGTACGCCGTGATCAAAGTGAAATGTCACCGGTTCGGTTAAAAGTACGTCAGCGCAAGTCATGCGCGGCTCCGAAAGGACACTCGTTTTTCTCGCATCTGTGGGCCTACTCCGTCCGCCAGCGCTGATTTTGATTGGCTAGAGGGTCCTGTGACAGGGCAGCGCGAGTGAAATGTGATAAGAAATTTAGTCCCAGCATTGTTTGCGGTCGGTTTGTTTGCGTCCATCAAGCGGGGAGAAAAAAAGGCCGCCTAGGAAAAAAAAGTCCAGAAATCCGTTCACCTACACAGCAAAAACCAAATCAAGATCCGCCCGCCAGAGTGGGACGGAGCAGCGAACAGAGAGAGGAGTAAAAAAGCTTGTCAGGGAAAAATCCAGTTACAAAATCTCATCTCGGGGGCATCTCTGCTTCTGCTTCGGCCGGGAAAACGCCGACATCCTGACACGAGGCGCGACAAACATGGAGGCAACTTGTCCTCCAGTTTTTGGTTTGTTGTGCCTGTTATCGTGAAAAGGGAGAAAATAGCTTTTCCATTACCGTGCTAACAACGGACACAAGGACGCAAACGACGACGACGACGACCACGACCATCACCAGCACACGAACGCGACAATCGTGATGAAAATGAAAACGATGAGATAAATGTGATTAATTTATGCCCCCAACAGAAGACGAAAGCGAAATGCCAGAGTGATTCCGGGAGTTCCGGCAGAATCCTTGGCTTAAACGCAGCGCCTGTGCGTCCCTTTCCACCTTCCGGTGGTAAGATGGAGGGAAGGTGGGGATGCCGCGGACAGCGCGTTACACGGTCAACCGGCGGGATTTGAACAGAAGGGCGCGAGCGCACGCCCTTCATTGGATCCAACCGTTGGGTTGCAACGAAGCTTTTAATCTCTCGTACCCCATTCATTAGTCAAGCCACTCGGAAGCTTCATTATCGCATTTAGAGTACCGCCAGCGGTCGGCCATTGTGAGGAAACACGAACACTTCGGTCGTCGGTCGGTGGAAGGGTTTGGCCGAGCGGACTCACTGACTCAGTGTGGGAGTTTGGGCGATAAGCGGTAGAACCCGTGAAACCGAAACATGACAGCAAATGGACAATGTTTTTAACTGATTTTGGAAACGCCGCTCCAGGGTAGCGCGCGGAAAACATGGTCGATGTGGGCCACCGCAACATGGCAGAGCGCAAAGCGACACCGAAACTCATTTATTGGTTGACGAACGATCAGTGTAAATTGGGTAGCTTCCAGTGATTGCCGGAGACTTTGTTAGAGCTAATTTGCTTTTGGCAGATGAAGGTGACGCGCACTTCGGACGCGCTGGCAATTACTGAATTAACATGCCCAGGTTCCCTTTGGTTTCGAACACGCCGTGGACACAGTTTATAAAAACCGAATACTTATTTAAAGCAAATAGTAATTTATTTGGTATGTGTTGGGCATATTAAGTTGATTGAATCAACGCATGCACTGAATAACTTTATTTAGGCTTTTACAATCTTGCTTCACTACAATACAAATAAATAATAACCAAAGCAAATGTAAAGTCGAACAATTCGCAAATATTTAGTTACAACTCATTCACGTCGAGCTGTGCGGCCACCGTATACGATTGTCCGTATCTCAGTGCCTTATGTAAAGGTTACGTTTCCAGTTTATTGACAAACCACGAAGCGGTTTATGTTTGAAAACTTGCCAGCTACCAGAGTAGACGCAGTTCATTGTGAGCCGCTGGCGTATCCAATGAAGCATCATCGCCGTTTCCGCCGAGCGGACCAAAGCGGATCTTGTCGCAGAAGTCTTCGCCCCGAGTCAATGTCAATGTGGTCGCAGTTGGTACACCTTCTGGTGTGCGGACATAAAGTGCTGCATGGTGGTGTCCTGAATCGGCGGCCTCCCGTACGAAGGGATAGATGCCTGTAGTCGTTTGGGTGTTGCAGATGTCAGTCAAATATCTGCCCAGCGTAAACCGACATGAATCAGGCTGGCGTTCAGCGTCGTACCGTAAACGGACGACCATGTAATTATGCGTTTGCACTCACCGGGGCGTCAATTCGGGAGAAAGCTTACAAATTCTGCATCCTGGACATGACAACAGGATGGTGATGATACCATTGCGATAACGTTCGCCATATGGTACATTACGATGCGCTGTCGGATAATTGTAGCATTGGACTTGGCGCGAACCTGCTCGAGCGCGGTTCGAAAACAGTCAGTTTGTCAGCTCATAGGAGAAGCAATGACTTCGGTGGGTTTATGGTGGTCTTCATGGTCACGCTTGGACTCTGCAATCTAAAGTTGCTTCATATGAGCTGCTGACCTAACATTTAGCGCTTCGACTAGCTATTAATGACCTGCATTTCTAGCCTAGCCCCTTTCTACGACAATCGTTAAGAGGTGTCAGACCGCGACACCGTGCAGAATGGTTTGACCAACAAAGCCCAAAAGAGTGTCTCTCATCTTTGCAATCGTCCGTTGAACCACTAACCGCGGGGGGTCTAGGCAGGGAGGGAGCATAAATATTTCATTAATCTCCTGTCACCGAGTCACCGCCCATGGACGCGCTGTGGCACGCGGTTTGCATTCCACCGCTCAAGGACGTCGTAGTCGTGTGCCAAAAACTCTAGCATCTTCGATGTCGCCTCATTTGCATGTGTGCACGAGCCACGCGGAGACGAGTTCTTCTTGTTACCCTCAAACATAGGCCGCTATTTCTTCGAGTTTAAGTTACGCCCGCATTTCGAGTAGTCGTCCCCCGAACTATGGTCCACGAGTTCCAAATTCGAGACAATCTTCAAAGAGCAGCCAATTCAGCGACAAAAACTCAGAGCGTCTATGATGAAACTGGAGGGAGTCTCGGGAGTGAAGAAAAAGATATCTGCAAACTTATGCAGTTTTTGGAGGGGCTTGTCAAACAGCGAACTTTTAGCACGGGTGGATAAACCACGCCAAGACCTCATCGTCCCCACAGGCTTCGCTCCATCGTATAAAAGGAGTCATTGTGCGATGGGATGGTATCAGTCAGCTGTTTAAGTTTGCAGCTCCAGTCCGTGTGGTCCTCTGTAGCCTGCGTCGGCGGAAAACGTTCCCAGTTCCTCGAAATCACCTTCAAGATGTTGGCCAAAATTGTAAGAACATAGCGTCGTAATCAACGGTGGGCAGAACTTTCGGTCTGCTTTCGCATGCCGGGAGTGTTCTGCTGACTCGTCAGCTTGCGACCCGCTTGTGAACGAACTTGTGTTTTCTTTCCTACCGCCTTGCCTGCAGGTTATTCTCGTCAGTGTCATCTGCTACGCGGCAGCTGCTCCGCCGAAAAAGGTTGCACGTGCTTCGGTCGGCGGCCCGGAAAGTGACGCAACAGTGGTGCAGCAGGATCAGATCATCAATGAGGACGGCTCGTACAACTACGTGTTCGAGACGAGCAACGGAATTCGGGCGCAGGCGAGCAGCTCCGACGGCATCCGCTCCTCCGGGGACTTTTCCTATTCGGCACCGGACGGTTCAAACATTGCCCTAGCGTATGTGGCCGATGAGCTCGGCTTCCAGCCACAGGGTGCCCATCTGCCGGTGGAACCCCCGGCACCGGAGCATGTCATCAAGCAGCTGGAGGACATCCGCGCTAGCCCTCCGAACGATCCAGATTTCAATGCCGCCTTCCTCGACTCGGAAATCGCTCGGCTTCGCGCTACGCAAGGGTGAAAAGGTTCCGGAGAGGTTTGCCAGGGTCTTTAAAATAGCCTCGAGTGCGGAAGTCCATGAAAAGTAGCAGAATTTGTATTTACTAAGCACGATAAACAAATGTAGAGCAATTTAGTTTGATGAATAAAAGCTTCTCTTTATTTAAAGAAAGAACGAAAGACAGAAATTACACTTCGTCCTAAATAAATCCCAGTCGAGACAATAGGATGGGAAGGGAATTTTATCAAACAAAATCGAATTTCTGGAGGAAAATGTTCTTGCGCTTCGCCTATGTCATACAAACGTAGCTTCAAATTAACCATCCACAATACGAAGACGAGTTTCAAATGTCAGTTGGTATTAACCAAACCATAAGCTTATGATGCACGTTGAAAACCAAGCCACCAGAAGATTTTCCCCCGCCTATTCGAAATCAATCCAAATCATCAGACTGATTCGAAATTGGAAAAAATATCTTGATCCATTCATGCTCCGGTCGAATGGGATTTTGAACGGAAATCAGAATCATTCCCGTGCCGTTGATACTCCGGACCGTTCTGTTGACCCGTTGTCTTTCGTTGGGATATTGAAACAGGATATTCGCATTAGCCCGGAAGTGAGCAAAGTGGTCAGTGCCCGTGGAAGCTCGTGCAACGATCACTGGATTGGGCCATCAGTGGACGGTTTATGATTCTACCAGTCCAATAGATGGTAGAGGTAGTCAAAGTAAGCCATTCCTATGCATCGTGAATGTTCACATAAGTGTATGTGGTTATTGTAATTTTTTTATTACCGGCTATTATGGAAGGACTCTTTTCAGAGTGAAATTTATTTCACATTTCAATTAATTTATTAAAAAAATGGCGAAAATTTTGCTGCTCCGATGTTGTTTGAAAGTGTAAGAAGGAATTATTTAAAAACTAACATAGTACTCTACCTTGACTTCGAGTCAGTTAGTTGTCAGTTCTCTTGATTGATTTTCATCATAATACTTTCGCTCGAAAAATGTTTAATTTTTTCTCTCGACTTGTTCTTCTTGTGATTGTTTCCACAGTTGCCGTCGGTGTACCGGAAGCTGTACCCGGTGACAGTTTGTCGAAAAACTCTCCATCTGACGACAAACTCGGCGACAAGAACATGAACAAATAGAGCACAATGGTTCAACACCAATAGAATTAAAATCCGCTGGTGCAGATCCAGCTGCCGGAATGCGCCGGAGTAGGGCGCATTCAGACGACTGCAAATTGCAGCGCAAAGTTTTTGTGGTAAACGGTGTAAAAAGTTTCCCTATTTACCACTATTTTGCATCGGATTATTTATATCGGACCACCGGAGAGCCGGCGGAATACATCTATCATGATGGGCAATGGTAACAACAATCGCCGAGGACGAGATGCGCCCTCACACATCTCCCCCGTGGAAGACCATTTTCCACCCCGCTTCGATGGGAAAGCGGGGAACAGTGACATTCGTTCCGTTCTGCTGCTGTCTCTCGTTTTTAGTCCGCGTGTAATGCGAAACAAAGTACAGAAAGTTTTAATTGGATTTAGGTGGCAAATTTTTGTTTTTACCATTTATATTCCCTATTTTGCCGGGCCGCCTGGCCGCCCTCCGCCGGGCGTTCCCATAGTTATTACGCTCAGCGTGGCCACAGTAGTGAACAACCCTTCGGAGCGTCTGGGTCCCGTAATTAATTACGAATGATTGTTTTATTTTCAACTCTCTTTCGACGAAGCGAGGGGGCGACGGCCGGAGCTAAACGGAAACTGTTCGGCGGGGATGTTTTGAACAATACTCTCTGTCTCGAATTAAGGGTTGAACTATTTAAATCCGTGTTTTGAATTCAATTTAGTTTCCTCTCCACCCAGCACCGAGGCACCCGCTAACGACGAACGGGCTGCATTTGAGTGCAATGGTGGAGAGTGAATGAAAAAAAAAGTCGTTGACAGCGGGTATGCTCATGAAACTCTTCAATGCACAATATTCCAATCCTTACAAAAATTACCTATTGTTCAATGATTAACCAACCGAGGAGTGGAAGTCGCCGGTTGAACAAGCCGACTCCGGTAGGCGAGAAGATTTCAATTACGATTGGCAGTTTCGATTATCTTTGACTTCGAGCGTGGCTAAATAAATCTCGCTTCTTCAAGACTTCCCGAGTAGCGGGAAGCTCGCGGCCGCGAACGAGTGTTTTCCGCAGACAAAATCGATGAAAAACGGAGCATTCAAATCGCGGCGTCGCTATCGGTTCCAGAGGATACAGTTTCGCGTTCGGCGTTGGAGTACCGGAAAAAATAGAACGAAACATTGGCGTACAAGCCGGAAAAGGGGAGCGGGGGAACACCGGGAGATGTCGTGGGACGGAAATACAAAAACACAGCACAAGCCAAGCCAGGAAGATGACAGTAGCAGCTCAGCTCGCTCACATCACATTTCGTCGGGGTTGAAAATCATGTTACATCGTTCGTATTACCATTTACAAGATTGTAGTTATGTTCACTTCCGCTTCCGGCACCGAGCATAGTCGACGCGTTTGCTGCTCCGAGTTTTCGGAGTCATTTTTCCGAACTGCCATTGGCCTTTTTTATCCCCGCCATGATTTACCCCGTCAGTCCATTCCGCACGCCGGTGAACGGTACAAGAAACGAGCTTCCGCTGTGGTGGATAATTTCCCTCACCACACCATCACCCGGACCCGGAAAAGCCCACCCAATAGTAGCAGCAAATGCAGAAGGGCAGAAGCAGATAAAAGAAGCGCAGCGTTTGGCAAACGGTTTCGGCCGACGTCATGCCGTCTGTTCTGACGTCGAACGGGATCGGAGGGCAGCCTGGGGGGGGGGGGGGGGGGCGATCGCTT
>JAOEFI010000006.1:28010295-28029216 GCA_034621735.1 Anopheles plumbeus
AAAAAAAACTGCTCTTAAAGGTGCACAACTTACTCTTAAAGGGCATTTAAATGAAAATCCTCGAAAACAAAGCCCCACTCGTGTTTGGGAATTCGAATTTTTCCTATTAGTCTGGATAGTGGACGCGTGTACAATCTGGCAAAAAAGTTTCCATGTTCCATTCCTTCGCTACGGTGTATCTCTTGACGCCAAAAAGTGTAATGATTCGGGAGAGTAAGAGTAGGAGGGAATGAGAAACGAAATGGAACATGCTACAAAAGCATGCTGGTATCCGAAGTGTCCAATGATGATATTATCTCAACGTGGACTCACGGGGCAGGGTGGGTCGTTTGTGAGAAAACCGTTTTGTACTGGTTTCCATTTCCAGCCCTCCCGTCACTTTTCTGCCCCTACATGCCCTTAAGTTCAGTAGTTTCGTCGCTTCTGGGACTGATTCGGAGCGCTACTGTAGCGTATAACCAGTTTAATAACAGGATAAGAATGCAGCACAATTGTCCCTGCGATGAGGGTGGGGTGGTGTTGGAAGGACACCCCCCTGGGGGGGAAAGTGAGAAAAATTTTATGGATTTCAGCACGAGACAACCACCCACAGCTGAGTCCGAAAGTGTTCCAAAAGTGTCCAACATTTTAACACCCCCTCCCCTTGCCAGTGAGCTTCTTTGCTTTGATTTTCCGGACTTTTCGGGCAAGTGCTTCCAGAGATGGCGAGCAGGCTGACAAACAGTGCGGACCTTCGCACTTCCGGCTGAGAGGGCGTGAAATAAAATTTTGAATTTTATGATTATCTTGGCGATGGCAGGCGACCCCGCTCGTCCCATACAACCCACCAGCCCTCCAGCCCGCAATGGCGTACGATGCCGTTTTTCGATTAAAAGCTCCAAATTATTTCCGATGTCGGAACGATACATATGATGCTACTCAGTAGCACTGGGGAGGCCACAGGAGGTTCAAAACTGTAACAAAACCACCATTGGGCTATAAACTGGACTGGAACGTTCAGGACAGGGGCTTTTGATTAGTATTGTTTTTGGTCAAAGTTTGTTCTGGTAAGTTGTGATTTTGTTTCCAAATTAACAATTTAATCCATAAGGAAACAATTGCTGAGCATCTGCTAAACAGCATAATAAAATAGTACAATTGCCACTAATATAAGGGCACTATGTGTTCCTTTTTTTTACGTATCAGAGATCCACCCGGAACAATGCTCGAAGCCCTTTAACATCAATCAGTCAGAATCATAAACCGTACAGTCCATCTTTTGAAATCACAACGATAAGCTATACGGTCTACGATGTTTGTGCAGTTCATATTTATCGATCGGACGTGTGGTCAATGTTTTCGCACATACAGGTCCCCCCAACATCGCCCGCCTCTCCTGTGGATTATATACGTACTTTTAAGGATAATAATTTGCCCAAAAACATACAGATAATAATAATTCCATCGGTTTCGTTCCGCTTCCCAAAATGTGGTTCAATCAATTCGATCGACTATTATTGTTGGTCAAGTTGTTCCGACAACGGGCTGGTCGATACTGTGGATGCGATCCGAACGAGGATGTTTTCGAGCAGCAGATAAAAATAAACACACACACACACACAGAGCCAGCACTAAAAGCACTGTCGAGTTCGCTTTGATTGCATGGGAAAATGGTCCAAGGGAAACAGCTAGCCCAGCAGAGAAAAGAACGAGGACGGTAAGGGCCACCTTCTCTCTGTCTTTCGTTCGTTTTTATCATTTTCCTTCTATCTCGTTCGCTCTCCTCCGCGCACACACAGACTGGGCATGTTTGGGCATGTAGATATTGTGCAAATATTTGTTCAGAGATATAATGAACAGTTCGCTTCCGAGTCAGGATGCGAGCCAGGGCAACGGACTGCGCTCGGAGTGTGCCTTCCATCCGGATACTGATTAGCTGATCTAGCAACCCGAACACGTACATAACTCTGGGGTGTCAATTGTTTTCCCCCTTCTCCCATCTGCCCCCACACTGAAAGATGTCTTATCTCAAAGTGAATGTGAAATCATCGCATTTTCTTACACGAAAAAAGAGTGTGTAGCACATCCTGGGGAAACCTGTATAAAAATATCAGCAGTGCATCTGTGTAAGTTCCCGGTTTCGAACGTGAAAATTTGCGAAAACAGATTCAGACAGAACTCTTTGTAGTATAATGATATAATAAAATTCATAATTGTTGAACTGCAAACACATAATCCGACTTTCGACACTCAAACAGCATGGTGGAGTAAGCTTGCCGCAGGAAACGTAAATACTACTCGCCACCCGGGAGCATCGCAATTTTCCCATTATCCGACAACATTACAACTGATTACCTTGACGGCGAGCGAGCGAGCAAGTCAAACGTATACGCAAGACCACCACTTTCGCGGCTTCCGTGCGTTTCTCCGGCAGTTTTCTTTTCGCCATCAGACGTCACCACACTCATTTCCCTGCACTCCTCGGCGCAAGACGACCTCCCGCAAAACAAATTAAAGCACCCTTGCAAGCGCACAGCATCCTTTGGTTGCCACGGCCTGTTCGAGCCGTGGCACTCGGCAAGGGCCTTCTGTCAACAGCGAAAGTCAAAGCGTGAGAGCTGTTGAAAGAATGTTGCTAAATATGCTTAGTGGATGTAAAACAGTTAGGAAACTTTTACCCTGGGAGCTTCTGGTGTGCGCGCCTTCTCGACACACAACTTCATCAAACCGTGCTGTTTTGCTGGGGCGCCCTTTGGGGAGCCGTTCCGCGGTGGGCTGAATTGGGGGTGTAAATGGTGTTTTTCTTTTCTCGCTACTTGACGCCCGAACAGGACGAACACACGAGCGGCCGCCTTTTGTGGGGCGTTCAAGTAGTTGCGAGGCGAGCCCGGGATGCCCTTGTCCCTCGTCGGAGAAGATCAAGTATCAGCAGTGGGCCAGAAATTTTGTCCTCAAAGAACGATTTCATTTCTGTGTGCTTTCTGCACCCCCTAGGGAGCCTTTATTCATCCCTCACCATTGCGGATGCGTCCGAACGGCGAAAATAGCGACGAAGATGGTCGACATTATGCTGGAACAATTTGCGCCGGAAAATGCGCCTCTGTCTTTCGCTGGGCCCTGCTCGACGCCCTTGCTAATGAAAGGAGAATCGGCTCATAAATATAGATAGCTGATAACGGGCGCACTTTAATACGATGGCCACGGCGTTGAATTTTTCATATGAATCTAACCGGTTCGCTTCGCGAAGGATGTACTGAAAGCTTTTCTCCAAAATATCGCCAAAATCAGCCCTTTGACCGTCGTTACAAAAGGACGCGTCTTTCGTTTTCCGCGTGCTCTTTTGACTGTTATATTCAATTATTTGCCCGTTGCCGTTGTTTCAATGATTTCAATTTGATTTTTGCCTTTTTTCATCTGCTAGCAGAACGTCGCTAGCAGGACATAAAATGGGAAAGTTTTTCGAGGGCTACTTCATCGCCACCATTCTTCGGATTTGCTTCGGCTGACACGGACTTTTCGGAGCGGAAGTGAGTTGAACAATCAATAAGATCGTGCGCGCAATGGGGTTTCGGTTGGGGTGAATGCTAAGCCACTCGAAGGGCATTTCACGCGCGAAAACCATTCGGTTAGAAGGAAATCGATAGGAGGCCGGAAAAGTTCACCACAATCACGTAGGCCGGCATATCCGCCGTCGATCGATGCCTAAAGAGAAGTGGTGATGATGTTTGCGCAACCCGAATTGCCCGCAAAATCTGCCAACGAATGCGTTCGGTTTTTGGAGTAATTTGCGAAGCAGTGCCACCGTTTTTCCGAAGGCGATGGTTATCGGTGGCGGGCAATGGCAGCAGCGTCGTCGATGCCAATACAGTACTCCCTTGTGTAATGATGACGATCATGAACATGTTTTGAACACATTGAACCCCCACCCGCAGCCCAGCTTGACGCAGTATTCATCTTTTACCTTCGGGAAAGTTGCGTCCAGCTTTCGACGGGCTTTTCCACCTGGCAACATTGGCCTAGAATGGTTCGCGTGTGTAATGGCGAATGGGCTGGCTTAGACTCATTCGATTCGATGTTGCCTGATGCTACCTTTCGAAGTACCGCCAGCAAGAAGGAGGCCGTAGACGACTGAGCTCGCAATTTATGATGTTGCAATACGCCACTCTCGAAAAAAAATTCCGCGCCTTTATTGCTTCTGGGGCGTTGGGAAAAACGACCTTTCGGAGTTAGTTGGATGTTGGACTTGTCTTTCGTAGTTTTCGTCTTTGCTGTATGGCAATAACATATTTTACACCATGGTTGAACAAGAAGGGAGCAACGTTTTAGTGCGTAAAAGTTGTTCGGTATCAGTATCGAATGGGTATATTTTTGATAATTCGATCAAAAATCATTTTTTCTGCAGACAAAGCCGTTTTTGAAAAACTAACGATAAGCAACATACGACATTGTTAACGGTAAAATTGCCCTAAAAGCATCTCCTAAGCCGATTAAGTGTTATTTTTTCATCCGTCTTGTCAAATCGGTTCTTTGTTCGAGTAGTCACTATAACTCCGAAGAACGTTTAGCGGAGATCGAGGTGAGAAAACATTCAAAGGGTTTCCTGTAACTAGATTTTATCCGCTTAATGAAAATGCACACAATAATAAAGCACCACACCACCAGAAGTCTGGCATGAACGGAAAGTTGTTGGTGAAAATTCATTGCAGAAAAAAATGAAATCGAAGAGAGAAGAAAAATGAAAAATCCATACTTTCTCCTCCCGGCGGATGTTGGGAGCGGACTGGAAAAAACGGTCTTTTAGGTGGAAAGAGAAACAACCGACACATAATTTTCCTCCGTAAAATCTCCAAACAGCCCAACGGTCTCCGAGAAGAGTTTCAATTCCGGCTGAAGCCGTCGCGCTTTTCGCGTTCGTTTCGGTTTCCGGTAAGTGGGGGTTTTGTTTGTGTACTACCTTTTCCTTCGCACTTTACTTTCGGAGTAAAAAGAAACACGCTTCCAGAGGTAAAAGCGAAAGTGGATTAATATAAATAAAACAATACAACCGAGTTTGCAACACTTTCCTGTGGCGCCCTTGTGCCGTGCGGGTTCGTTTTAATTTTATTTGGTACGACAACGGGTTTCCGGGGTTGTTTCGAATGAGTGCTGCCCCCTCAACGCTAGCAGCTCTTCCTTTTTTCACTTCATTAAAGTAACAAGCTGATTATGGACTCGTTCCGTTGACAGAGTTTGGTTCAGAATGGCGCAAACAACGGGGGGAAGCTTACCTTACCCAACCAGGTTCACCAGTTCTACGAATCCTTCCGGGACCTGGAGGCTGGAACGGTAGGATTTATGGTGCCCGATTTTACACTTTTTCACTCGATGGTGAATGTTTCTTCCTCAAACTTCAATCAACACCCGTGGAAAATAAGTGGATTTTTGCGAGAGAAACAAATTGGCTGCTTTCTTCGAACCGTTTGAAGACTGTTTCTCGATTCCAGACGTCTATTTAAAAGCTTCTTGTTGCCTATGAAAGAATATCGAGATAGGCAAATATGCTACAGAAGTGTAGTCTGTCTGCTGAAACCCATGAACGTAACATATACTCCAGTCTCATTTCCTCGTGGTGCACTTTTCTCTACCTTTTCCTTTATTGATTTCGAGTTGTTCTTCCTCTCAGCGTACGTCACGTACAAGTCTAGGTGGTTGATTTGCATTTCTTCTCCCGCTTCATTGTTCACACGTGTGCACACACACGCACAAAAGCTGTCGATAAACTCACATACGACGGGCGTGTTGCTGGCCCTTTTTAAACTGTCGCCGTTCATTGTGCTCGCCAAAAAGATCAATTACAATATTTCATTGATTGAATTGATACGGTGAAATAATTTATTGAATCAACAATTTCCTCTTCGTTCGATTCACCTGAGTTCTTTCTAACAATCGTTTCAACGCCCGCCAGGCGCGACAGCAATGCACTGGAGGGGGTTAAACGGGAAGGAAAACTCGTCCCCTTGGCCGCGCTGAGAAACTCTCGGTGCGTCGGGAGGGGGAAATAAAAAAGGAAACCAATTTAATTTATCTCATCCCGAGCAAGCAGCCGCATCCGTTGATCTCGCCGCAAAGCGGACGATGACGGCGGTGGAAGGGATGGCCTCGGTTGTGTTCCGTATCCGGTTTTAGCAGTAAATTTGCTTTCACTGAACCGTGCAACCCTGGTCTTGCCTTTTGCCACCTTTGCCCCAGGAAACGGTGAGTGTTAAAGACATTTTGGAAGCGAAGCTTCTTTCCAATATCTTGATCAGAGGGAGAATATTCGGAAATAGTTTTTCAGCATTTTACAAACCTTTACGGTACATCAAACATCATGTAGAATAAAACGACCAGTTCCAGTGGACAGGCAAAGTATTTAATACGTAACTCACAAAATAGGCTTCCATACTCCTGAAAGTAGGCAATAGGAGTTTCACATCAAAATCGATGGTGGTTAATAGCATTTGGGAAGTGGTGGAGACAGGTGGTTTTGGTACTCACAGGGAGCAGAGGGACAGTGCTCGCGAAGCTCGAAGGTCTTTGGCCCTTAATTGTGGGCCCGAAAACGTGATTCGATGCGTGCCAAAAGCACCGCTATTGAACCCAAATCGCCTGTTCTAATGTACTGACTAACCTTGAAGGCTTTCACAGAGTGGCTCACTTTCATCGATTCTCCCCATTTGGGAGGGAACAACATCACACGCAAAAAAAACCCTAGCCCTTACCGTCGAAAATGATCCTCCATCAGCCGTGGGTCCGTTATCCAGCAGCTCGCTGGGGAAAAAGCATCCTCATTGGAGCCTAAAGGCGATGCGCACCATCGCATTACTTATCGTTCGGGCAACCATCTGTCTATGTTTGGGAGGAATGATTTATGATTCTAATATTCATAATTATCATTCGTGCTATCAAAATACGGCACAAAAAGCATCTTGCCGCTTTCGCCCGGGCAATGAGCTGGAATCTTTTCGGATGGAAGATTTTTTGTCTGGAGGCTCGTGAATAATTTCTTCGGGGGCTTTTAGTTTGTTGCTTCCCAGTGTGCCCGTGAAAGAGGAAGAGGAAAAATATTAATGGAGGAAAAAGAGACGAATCCCACTTTAACTAAGCACACGAAATATCGCACAGCCCACTTTACGGATTTCCAAACCCTCTTCAACGGATAAAGGAAATCCTGACGCCACCGGTTCCACCCTTGTCATCAGGGCAACCCCTGTTTCCATGGGGCTTCACTTTACCCTGCGTCCGGCACCATCCTGCGGCGCTACACTTCACTGTTTTCCAAGCCAATTTTATTTTATAGTCATCAATTTCGGGAACAATATTTCCACCATCTCATTGTGGATATTGCCCCGGATCATCGCATGCCTTCGAGGGACGCCCTTAAACGCGACCATCTAACAAATATTCTATTACTCATTCTCACTGTTCTCACCGACGGATCCGGAAGGACCGCCCCGCACTTTATTAAATCCTCCCGCAGGAAAATTCCCAATATGGCGTAGGTCGTTTCTGTTCGCATCCGGTATTTTTTTCTTCCTTCTTTTGGTTTTGTTTATCCGCATTCATGTTTGAACAACCGACCGGTTCCATGGCAATCAACGTTTTCGGCGCTTGGTTCCTTGTTCGCCGTCGCCTTGTTTTGGGAGGATTCTGTTTGTTTACACTTCGTACGAACCGTCAGCAGGACGCACACGGTGGGAAGAAGACGAGGCTGACGTTACGAGATCGTTGCGGAGAAAATGCGTGCAAAAATCGTCACCAGCGGAATCTGAATCTCTCTTATTTTTTTAATGACTTTTCTCCCCACTTTTCGGGCAGCTTCATTTGCCGTTCGAAATGGGGAAAACTCGTACCGCCGGCTCGGCTCTAGAGATCAATATTCCATCGTGACCCATTTCTTGCCGGAAGCCAGCATCGTTATGAACGCCCGGCCTAGCCACGATGGCGTCCTTCCTCGTCCTAGATTTAAAAGCGCATTTTCTTCGCTGTCGTCACCAGGATCATCACATCCACGATAGCAACAAGCTAGTGCAACATTAATCCAACGTGTGAAGAACGGCACCAGTCAGCTCAGCCGTTCTCTTTTCCTTCTTGCTTCTGACTCCTCGCTCTTTCTGACGCATCTTTTAATTATTTTAGCAGGGTAATTTTGATTCGGTTCCAAGCTTGGTTCATGATGTTTTCTGCTCCTCCTTGCAGTTTCCAGTTGTACCCTGTCACCCTCTGATGTAATCGGAAGGAGGAGCAAACATCTTCACCCCCATTTTGAATCCAACACTCACCCTCAAAATGCAAATACTTCCGAAATGCTTTGAAAACAATTGTACAGAACTGGTGGCTCCGTTTCCGTGGCTTTAAATTTGGAATTGTCTCCGCGGGTCGCCTTAATCTGCAATTCAGTTTGTATGGAGACAATCGTTTGGTATTGTTCGCCTTTTGGCAAACGGAGGCGAAGGGTTCGCGGGTCCACAAGGTGCTGGAAACAACTGAACATTATTACGAAGGATTAAGCGGGGATAATTCTGTTTCTACTTTTAATGTTTCCTGGTGCGTGTTTTCATGAGTATTAGGAACAGCGTTTAAAGCATAAGCATTCTGCGAAATAAACTTTAAATGAGGAGAGTTTTAGGATGTTTGAGTGGGAATTATCTTGTTTTTCTTGCATGATTTCAATCTCGAAGTTGACCCACTCGGAACCATTAGACTGATTGTGACCGTGAACCGTTGGACATAGCTCAGAAACATGTTCATCTTTCTGGTGGCAAAAGTTGGAAAATATGTACAGTTTAAATTTTCTTTTGTTCATTTCGTTATGAATGCCATCTTGTTTCATAATTAAATACGAATAAGATGCATGAAAAGGTCGATTTGAATATAACAGCCGCCATCGTTTAAGCATGATTTGGAAATGATTTAATTACCAACTCTGAAATGCTCTGAATACAAACGGTTATCTGCTTTCTGCTTCTGTACTTCTCCTGAGTGTCCTATGCTAAGAGTTTTATTCCCAGTTGGAAAATTCAACAAGCAAATCGAATCTATTATACAGTAGCATTTAGTGCATCAAGCGTTCTGAATGAGGGGCAGCAAACGAAAACTAGTTTGGACACTGCACTTTTCCTCTTTTTTCGACACCCGCTTCCAGTTGTAATCCGCTTTATAATCTCACCGTTTAGTAAATGCTCCGTTTAGCAAAGACAGCGCTGGTGATTTTTTGCTCGCGAGGCAGAAAAGTCAACTATGAAGAGCACAGGGAACTAAAACCACACACACACACACAATGATGCTTACAATATTTTCTGAGTGCCCCGGTTGCCAGGAGTTTCTCGGCCAGATGTAAATAGTATGCACAGGAACAGATCCTCCGGCTATGTAATTGATGATTGTGATTTCGATTCTTCTCGTTACAGCATTTCTGTGGTATTTTTCGACTTTTTCTTGTGTATTTTGGATGCATGGGAAAAGGATTTGATAGAATATATGAGAAATTTAGCCTGGGGAATAGGGCTTCGGGAATGGGAGATATTTTGCAATGGTAAAATGTGAAAATTTTAATACAGCATTGCGCACGATGCAGCAATCGAAATGGCAGAGAGTCCGGGCAGATGACCGAGAGGATAAATGAAACGAACCAGAAACCCCTTCGGGGCCGGGTAGTGCGACCGATGACAAAATGGCAGAAAGGATTCCAATGAAATCCAAATGATCCGTATCTGATAAAAAAATATTTTCCAATTCCAAAGTGCTTAAGCAATTTGTTTTATGTTCATTTTTGAGTAGGTTCAAACAAAACCTGCAATACATTTTTGTTTCAAATTCTTGTCTCGGAATAGTTTGCGACGACGACACATGTTTTTGTGCCCCCTGTGGGGTGAGCAGATAACTCATAAAATGACCGACCCCAAATCACGATATAGAGTCATAAATTCTCGTGCTGGGAACGGCAAGAAGGAAGGAGTGTTCCAGCCGACCATTAACCACTTGCGCGTCACAGCGGCACGGCCGTTGCCAGGCTGCAACCGTGTCGGAGGACATCTTGCGAACATCAAATAATAATCAATGGCAGCTAGGCCAATGGAGGATGACTTCGTGGAACGCGATCCAGTGCGCCGTGTTGTGACAGGAGCGATAAAATAAGACAAAACTGATCCCCCGTTGACACCGAAGGAAACGGAAAACAACGGCTCCTGAAACATGACTCTGTCGAATCAGGGACGAAACTGATCCGATCTTCGTCGAACTCGAACAAAGTTTCGATTGCAAAGCATCCGTAGTGGATTTTCGTACCGGAACTTCGTCACGACAGGCCTCTCTCACGGCGAAGAAAGTGAAGAAAATCGAAGCAGCTGTGGCCAACCCCGTCGGCACACATGTGCGTGCCGGAGACGTGTTTATGTGCAATTTGACACTCGCCAAACCTTTCGTCCAGCAGCCACGCTTGCTCCCCCCGCCAAGGAAGGATAATATTAACGACGGAGAAAATCCTCTTTTTCCGGTGAATCCTCCCCGCCCACCACCCATCTGACGGCTAACTAGGTTGCGTATTACGACGCTCAATTTTGAGGTTATGCGAATCGGCGCGATCGTATCGATGGGCTGTAATGGTGGGTTAGTGGAGCTAGTGGCGACGCACTGTGGTCATTTGTCTAGTTTTTCTGCTTGGCTGTGGCTTTACGCATGGTGGGGGGTGGTAGCTATATTTTCCGACGGACTTTTATCTCTCCCGAGCCTTGTTTTCCGTGCATTCCCCGTGCGCCGTATGTGGGGTATTTTTTTGCCAAACATCGGAGCGTAAAGCAGTGTTTCCGTAGGAAACGGGACGGTGCCGTTTGACTGTGGTTGTAAAACGAGGGAACTTTGTTACGACCAGTTGGCGGTCCGATGCGAACGAGGAATCATGAATCGATCGCCCTGCTCCGTGGAGTTGGCGAGATGGAAAAACATTACGCGAATATGACTTGTATAAATATGTTTTTATGTACGTGTCCGGCAGGATTATTGTCATAGTAAAAGCTTCCCGACCCCGGATCGGAAAAGGATAATTTTCATCCACAATCCACAAGGAATGGGTGGACCTTCGAGAAACCGGTTAATGTGGCTGTTCGATTAGATGTACACGCGTATACACATGTTCCCTAATGCTTGTGCTTAAACACGTTCACATACTACTCCACTGTCAGATCATTTCTGATCAACATTTCTTACTCAGTGTTTATCTTTTGGATTAGATGCCACCATTGTTTTCTTTCTTCGATTATTTTCCCTGCAATGGCAAACTGGTGTCGTAAAAGTATCCGAAATGTGATCGTGTGACAGAGTTGATTCTCTCAATGAACCACAGTATGCCATGTTCGACACGTTCGACTGTTCATAATATACTTTTTTGATCCTTGGTTGATTATTATTGAAGAACGGAATAGAATATATACATTGTGTTTCAATCGAATATATCATTAATGCAGCTCCAAAATGTTGCCTAAGTCACCATATCTAGGTCGAATCAATTTCCGTATTCGTTGAATTTCATACATGACGATGCAGCCAGTATTATAAAGGAAAACCTTCTTTAGTTTTTGATTCACGCTGTTCTATTCTTAAACAGCACGCAACTTTATAATTACGGATCGATAAGGTTATAATGATGCTGACTTTGTTTGATGTCCTCGGAAAAACTCTTCGCGCACACAGCGACACACTTTTGGCTACGGAGCACTGTTCGACAGTCAACTTCCCAAACAGTCATCCAATGTAGACTGATTCATAACTCTGTCATGTAACACCGCGCTCTGGTGTGCGCCTCCTTCCCTCCTTTGATGAACAAACGAATAATATTGACACTCAAATGGCAGCGAAAAAACCATTCGCTCGAATCATTATTGGACGCATCAGTGAACTTTCCGGAACTCATTTGTCCTGGTCCAGGACTTTTCGGATGGTTCGAAAATAAGGACAAGAAAAAGCGGGACGGTAATTAATGAAGCACCCGTGCACCAACTTACACAAACACACACACAGAGCTGCGAGGACCACGGCGAGCCACAATAATGGTGTCCTCGGTTCTTTAGTCTCGAGTACGTCTGAAGTTGATTTACAACTTTTTAAACAATTCACCACCAACCGCCAACGAGCGAAGACCATTTTCAGGCGAAAGCAAGCTGGAGTAGACGGTCGGTTCCCCATCCCCTCTAGCTACCCACCGTTCGGGGAACGCACGGGCAGTCATTTGTCGGAAGTTTCGGTGGCACAATAATGTAACAAATGATACTGTCAATATCGCGAAAACAATACGCGAAGCGGGTGGAAGGGCTGGTGTTTCCGAGTTTGAGACTCTCAAAAAAATGGATCGGATCGATGAAGAAACTGCTGCTACCACGACGGAAGCACAACTTTCGTCCTTTGCTCGATCTCACGCGCCGGTAAATTGGCCTCGCAACAATTTCGGAAAACTCTTCCCGTTCGCGGTTCTTTGATCAGAAACGACGGCAATGGGTCGGCCGGCCAGGATCTCTCGTGCTCGGGCATTTCTGATGAGATGCACTCGAGTCAATATCACAGTTTGTAAAACATGTCCAGCTTTGTTTGGGCAACATCAGTTTTCCATTGGATGCTTTCCCCCGTGGCAATTTGCTGTTTGAACTACGGTGTAAGTTAGTTCAGGCTTCCGTAAGCTACCCGTTCGCTAAGCTTTCGCAGTTTTCCACCGACAACGATAATGAGTTTCGCAATGTGGTTACGAACAGAGCCGTTTATGAGTTTCAAACTTACGGACGAACCGGAACTAGGGGTTCCCCCGTTTGCCCCTTCGAACCAAAAATAAAAAAAAAGAAGCTCATTTTGATACCGGAACTACCGGCCAGGCCAGTCGGTACGTAATTTAGCCAGGGACCCCTAACGAAGGTCGAACTTTACTCGGACCGCTTTCCGCTAGTGCATTAATCGCTACTTCAAACAGCGACTCAACCCGGCGACAGGATGATGCAGCCAATCCTCTGGTCCCACCAAGTTCAACAAACAACCTTAACCGGCCAAATATGTTCATCTATTTGTTGAGCAACAAAGCGACCCTACAGTTTGCATTTCCTTCCCTCTCAGCGCCGTTTCAGAATCAAGTCTAGGCGACCCAAGCAACGGGAAACGATTCGGGATTCAGGATTCATCACAACTTTATGTATGTATGTTCCAACCGGCCAATATAAAGCGTAATAGCATTACTGACACTAGTTCTGCCGATCCACAAGGCCCCGCAAGTAAAACACGAAGGGAAACTCAAACAAACTAAACCAGACGCGAAAGTGCGCCGAACACATCCACAAACACCAACAAAAGTGGGCGAAAAAGGCGCCACGCCGTACCTTCGACCGGGAATGGGCTGAAGCGTGCGAACATTTATGCACCGTTGATCACCAGAACAAATAAAACAGATATTTTGCAAGCATTAAAGTCGTGTTGCAAAATTTGTACCAATTCGCACATACACACTCAAATTTGTTCATAAACTTTGTGTGACACGGAAGGGGATGGTGGGGGTGTGATACAATTAAAATGATGCAACTGCACCGACACAGAGGAGGGGGGCGCCGAGGCAAGCATGGAGGGAGGCATGGGGAGGCATGGCGAGGTGGGGAGGTCCTCCGACATGAAGGATGCTGTGCAGGGTGATAAAAATGCTTCTCATTCGTTGACCTTTCCCCCACAGATAAATGATGGCCAACGGTGAGAGGGAGAGGGGGAAAGGGTGGCCAGAGAATGAAGGTGGTTTGAGGGGAAGGCTAGCGAGGGTTTGCAGATGTGTGGAAATAACACAAACACCGCACACAAAGTGGCATATGCATGATAATAGTTTTTCATGAAATCCTCCAACATTTCCAGCCCCCCCGCTTCTCCTTACCGCTCGGTGTCAGCCCATCCGCCTCGCCTATGGAAAAGCCCTTTAGCGCGGGCGAATGTCTGCAAAGGACACACCCGGCGTTCGGCGCGCACAGGCCAAAGCTCCGTGGAACCGGCAACGATATTGTCGCCAGACAGCGAGCTGCGAATCTGCGAATCGTGCCACAATCGTCGAAAAGCACTAGTTTTCCTGCACTTTTCCATAATCCCGAGTCTCCGCGCTCCGCTTCCCCTTGCTCCCTGTGTCTATGGGTGCACAAATGTAGGTGTTTTTTTTACCATGTGCATAGTTTTGCAAATGCTCTCATCTAGTCCGCCTGGACCCGCGGGTCCACATAGTATGGGAGAGAGAGAAAGATGGATGTGGGTCGGCGGGAAGGAAAGGAAGGAAATTTTAAAAAAGAAAACCGTTCACCCATTCTTTCACCGCACGCCGTGCCAACCAGTTTTCGAGGAAAGGATAATTTATTTCTGTCGGAATATTTTCGCTCTAATTTATGTTAACAAATGAATTACATTCGAACGTACGATCGCGCGACCCCGATCCATCGGTGCCGGTGGCGATGGGTTGGCTAATGGGTTTGCCACCCCTCCCACCCACCCCCTCTCCCTTCCACGCGACGATAGGCTCACCCTTGGCCACCCGCCGCGACCCCCTTTCAGCAGGAAGCAGGAAGCATCGGAAGCAAGCTCCATTTCTCCAAAGGTATATCGAACGGTTCGCGGTTATCTCGCGTTCGTGCTTGCAGTGGGACAAACTCGGTACCCGAGGCCGGAGCAAATTGGGCTCGTAAAAGAGGATGATGCCATTTCCATTTTGGCACACTCAAGCAGATGACTCTACACACGTGCATGATCAGCGCGTGGCGCACGGGGAGAGTTGGACGGTGGGTGAGTGGCTCGTCAACACACACGCTCTCACTACCGCACCTTTAGCAAAGTATTATGTGTTTTATTTTTCGGCCCCGGCTTGGTTTATCCTTTCCGAGGAAAGAACAAGCTTACCAGTTTTTTTTACTGGGAAAGAACCGGTGGGCCAGCCAGTGCGGCCGCATTCGTCACAAGCAATGAAAATGACTTTTATCGATACCTGGGGATTATGATAAATGAGCCGCAATATTTTGAGAGTGATAAGGTCTATAATGCTGTAGAAGTTGCGTACACACACACATATGCCACACCTTCTTGCGCTGTGTATTAGAAAAAAAGTTTATCGTATACGATATTCTTAATTTTGACCTAATGCTGGGACTAGAAGCATTTCTACTTAGAAAAACACAGTATTAACATAACATTGTACTGCTACGGTAAGTAGAAGGATATTGTTTGCAGTGTATTGGTGTTTACCTACAAACAATGTTGCAGAAGCCGACAAACACCTTCTTCCAGTAACCGAAACGAGAGCTTCCAGGAATGTATGTTTTATTTCGGCCCGTTCTGCGATATAAATATTAAAAACACCACTGCGTGAACGAAACAAAAGAACGGTTTGGCGGGAGGCCGGCCGGGGACAAATAACAAAAAAAAAATCAACTGCAAGGAAGGATTTTACACGATGCTTTGTACCGCTGCAGCTGTTTGGGAGGTTTTTTTTTTTTCGTCCGCTTCATGTAGGCGTAATGAAATATTTGAACTCAGAATGCTAGCACCGTTCACGATGGAGCCGTGCTTCCGAGAATGATATCTAATGTTTATGATACTGTTATGATAATGATGTTCGAGGAGCAAAAAAATAAAGAAATAGCATGAAAACGAATATTTTCTCTCGCCAAAGGGATGTGCCTCTCCATTCAATTTACTTTTTCGTCCGAACCTGTCGGAAAAGACGTAGGCAAAGCAGGGAGTCCGAACTGAATGTAGCATGATTCAAATCGCAACCCAAGGACATCTTCCTACGCACCGGCATTTGGATGGGATTGTGTTTCTTGTTTGTTAACAAATAGAAAAAAGAAAATCTGGAGTAAAAACAAAGCATACATTACGGGTGCCAGTTTTCGGATAGCTCATATGAAGCCGCCTGCTTGGGCCTAGGACGACATAAGGAGGGCCCGTACTGCGCTGTTTCAATTGGGTCAAGTTGTGTTGTCAAAAATTCTAGAAGATAAATAATAAAACGCAACCGATACGCTCTTGGTAACGGCTTGGGTGTATCGCAATGAGAAAAGGAATCGGATAAAAATGTGCTCCAGAAGTAAAAACAAAAAAAAACATTTCAAGCATATCATCTAGGAAAAAACGTGAGCAAACAGAAACAGACAAAAAGAACGCCCTTTAAGTGACGGATTTGGCAAATGGGTTCGAATGACGCGTCTCGAGAGAAAATGAGGAAATTCATCAAATCGCTTCATACTCGCAGCGGAACTCGGTGTTTTTTTTTTGCTCCTCCACCGAAGCAATGCGAACATCTGCCCGGCCGGCAGAAGTACGATAGGCGACACTACACACACACACCCACTGGAGTTCTTTACCCTTACACGAGGGCGGCAGGAAGTCCCATCTGAAAGATGCAAAAAGGGACGCAAACTGCATATGAAATGATTTTCTATTATGATAGAGCATACAATAATTCATAATAATGCTACTACCCTCACCATGATTGTTCTTTCTATGCAGAGAAAATACCGCCCTTCTGCACTTCCAACCGCCCGGACACTTGTTCCACCGTCGGCTGGTCGAAACCATCCGGGCTCGAAAGAGTTTCGAGTGGAAAAAGAGCCACGGAAAAGTCACCGGCACGGCAACCACCAGCGCCAAGCGTAGTGGTTGGAAGGGGATATGCCGGTGAGAGCGTGCGTGTGTGTGTATGGTAACCTGTATGGGAATGTGTGTGTGGAAAGGACGACGATAGGAATATGAGCACTACGAGAGGACGCTGTCGGAAAAGGGATCCATTTTGCTTCAATGCCGTGCTCTATCGTTGCGTGGAAAACAGCAGACCGGAAAAACTCCTCGATTTGCTGCAGGGTGGCAGGGGATTGTTCCCTGCCGGGAACGTTTTACCATGTAGTGCCGGGTCGTACCAACCCAGAAGCAGCAGCTGAAACCGGTGGCTGCCACTTCAAACACATATGATACATTAAAACGAGGAAATGAATAGGAACAGCTTAGCGAGCGTGCGGGTCGATGGTGGGAAATCGGGTTGAGGATGCCAGATTGCCAGAGGGGGATGGCAAGATTATTATTATTTTTATTCGTCCCCGCTGTGGGACGGTGTGGCTGTATAGTTCGGCAAAACCGGCACGGATTCATTCCACTGTCTCAACAAGCATATCAAATCATAATCAGGAAACGGTTGGTCAAAAATGATAAAACCATTCTTCGCTTACGATAGATGATACCCTTTCTTTGCCGAAGGACTACGGAAAGTGCGAAACGGGAGGGGAAAAGGGCGAATGGCGGAAGTGAACATATTCCTAAAGAAACAGATAAAATTTCCATTGACGAAGAATGTGTCCAAGTATTCCTGCCGGGTTCTTCGGAGTAGGGAAATATTTTCAGACCAAGCATAGCCGCCCATTCGCCCCACAGTGCGGAAAAGCCCCACCATGAGATTCCTCATCAATTCAACTCTTTGGCCCCTGCACCCACCTCTTGCCGGGCCCTTTCCAGTTCATCGGAGCTGAGACCATTTTCCATTGTTGAACTTGCACGTCTGTGTCTTTTCCGATAGCTCCACACAACCATTTCTATAGCCATGCACACACACACACACACACACTACTCATATATCGTCGCCGTCAATGGCAGGAGGACGTCGTCTGCGGCGCTCGCCAAGCAAACTCATAAGTAGCAGAATGAAAAGCAATATTTTCCATCAGCGCCATCAAGGAACAGGCTCGTTCAAATCAAACTGAAAGGATGCCTGGATGGTGGCCCCTGCATACGACAAGATGGTTGCGCTTCGTCCCTTTTTTTTTGCTATTCTTTTAGACAACATCTCACCTACCATTGATCGACGTTCATATATACAAATTGCGGAAGGAAAGTGGCATTTTTCTTCCTGTGATTTTTTGACTGTTAAATATAAACCAAACAGGATTTTCTTCATATGCGATTTCTTACGTTACGTCTGATTTACGTTAGACTTATTTCATACTGTTTACGGGTTTCTACTTGCACGTTATGCCTGCTTTAAACCACCGACAAGCCAAACAAGAAATTAACTCCTCTCCGGCGTGGAAACTAAAGGGCCGATAGGCGAACGAGACCTTCCCCATTCATGGGACCAATTTTTCATCATCAAAAGCGAAATAAATCAATTTCTTGTTTAGCGGGCATGTGGACCCGAACCGAAGGGGAGAAGAAAAAGACCCAAAAAAAAGGTTCACGCTTGAACAAGGAATGGGAAAAGAAAACAGTCTCCAATAATTCATAAGGCATGTTTGGAGCTTGCCTTCTCCGCCATACCGCGCACCACACGAAAGCCAGTGGAGTGGCGATGAAGCTGTGAAAAAGTGTGGAAAATAAATTGCCCAGCGGATCGATTGCTTGTCAATACTTTGACGGTTGGTGGGAAGGTCTCATTTTGCGCTCGACGGCCAGAAGCGGCGACAATTTGCTTGCTAAAATTCGGGCAATCAATTCATCTGTAAGTTTCTTCCAGTTTAGTGTGGCCCTAAAAAGCCGCGTCTAAAGGAGCGTAGCTTTCTTCGTTTCTTCCATGTCATTCTAGGAAAAGCGCAAATTTGCAATTTCAGCAAGATTTCGAAGAAAAACGGGTGTTTTTTTTTACCCTCTGCAGGGCGGGAAAACAATTTTATGCAACCTCACGATAAACTTTTAAAGAGCACGGAAAAGTTTGAACCAAAAAAGAATTTTTAATTGATAACCAATGACTTTTCAACTCTTGGCCGCGTCGGACCGACCGAATGAATCGGTTTTTTTCCTCATCGAGATTCATCGATCGATTTCTTCCCCAATTCCGTAGTTGAAAATTATTCAGAAAATGTTCAATGTTATGCTAAGATAGTTTCGCCAGACAATATATAAATCCAATATTGGGGATGAAATCATCGATATTGAGTGATGCATACAAAA
>JAOEFI010000006.1:28055332-28070450 GCA_034621735.1 Anopheles plumbeus
GGGGGGGCGCGGAGTGAACAGTACGCCCGTCGGGGGATAAACTTGTACCGGAAGCGGGAACCGCCGAAGAAAATCCTCAAATTCTGCTTCAGCAACCAAAATCGTACCATCGCCCAGCACGAGGTCATTGTGCCTTGTACAAAGCAGTTCGGCGTCGCCTTTCGCGTCCTTGGCGGGTGAAACCGAGAACGAAAGAATACTCAACCTCGGCGTGAAATGTTTCTTGCTTCCTGTTTGTGCGCGCGTGTGTGTGTGTGTGTGTGTGTGTGTGACCTGACCAACAACAACATGGCCAAACTCTCTCCCAGCGGGAAACCGGCCGGGAAAGTTATGGAGTTTAAAAGGAAGGTAAATTCTCAAGAAAGACGATACCGTCGCTCCGCTGGAGTGGAAAGGATGTAATCCTCATCCCAGAGGCCACTTTGGAAGAAAAAGAAAAACCAGGACCTACATAAAACGTACAAAAACCGAATCCGGAACATCGCATTCTGGAGCTGAAACTGCTCTTGGCTTCTGCGGCGGCGCTTGCTGCTGCTGCCGCCGCTTCTAGCAGTGGTTAAACCTGAGATATAAAATGGAATTGAATTTGTAAGGCAAAGGCGAAGCAAACCGGGACGGCATTTGGCAGCCAGTTTTAACTTCTTCCAGCAGAAGTTTGGTGGCCGCTGGCAAACATTCCGGTGGAGCAAACGAGAAAAAAGGAATCGACAAACGGGCAGAGAAGAGGCAGCGAATCTAAGGTTTTCCGTTCGTGACCGGCGGTCCGTCCGTTTTGCCTCCCCCCACCCGTCGGGGACCAATTGCCAAAATGCTGAAAGCCATCTTCGGATGCGGAGCAGGTTGACATTTCCCCTAGTTCCCGCGTGGTGAAGAAATTTTTCCACTTTCCACTTGTTTATTTAGATATGCGCGTAGCTGATGAGTCGGGGTGATGTTCCCTACTTTCTAGCATCGAACAGGGGAGAAACTACCCTCCGTGCCTGAAGTGGGTCAAAAACCTGAGCCCCGTCTGGTAGGCCGAACCGGGAGTCGCACAAGTTCATCGAATCTTTTAACTTTTCCCACCGCCCAAGGTGCAGGATAAGTCCATTGCCAGGTTTTTCACGAAGCAAAAACACGACCACCTCTGGCCGATGTGCTTGAAACTTCCACTTCTACGCTTCACTCTCCACATTCGCCCATTTCCGCGGCAAACTAATTTTCTCATGCAGGAAATGGTTCACTACACGATGTACTTGTTACACCAGAGTGGTTCGAACGATTTTAATACTCCAATTTTAATAATATTAGAGTTTTTTCTACAATCGTAGAACAATGTTTAAAAGAAAAAAAAAATATGAAAAAGTATTAAATGAAGCAACTTAAACAGTACGAAAATCCTTATAGCTTCAAGCGACAGCCAGACGGAGGTGAAAAAGAAACGACAGAAATTCTATGGCTACTTTAGGTAGCCGAATCCTTTCCCTACCTTTTAAATCCTTTTACCTACCTACCTACCTTTTACCTAGGACAGCGTCATTCTTCGAAAGGGAAAATAAAATATCACAGCGCACTGAAACTTTGCTACTTCCGGAGTTGGAGGTGCATCGATGACGTACGACCGGGCCCCGGTTTCCGCTGGTGAAATAAACCAATAGAAAATATTGTCTCGGATCG
Source organism: Anopheles plumbeus (assembly GCA_034621735.1). NCBI lineage: Eukaryota > Metazoa > Arthropoda > Insecta > Diptera > Culicidae > Anopheles > Anopheles plumbeus. The sequence continues at coordinate 28,056,989 of JAOEFI010000006.1, forward strand.
GCAAAGGGCAAAGTCGTAATCCTATTTCTTCTCGTGCCGGGCAAAGAATGCTGCGAAAGGCAGCATGATTGGAAGCTTTTTCCCGTACTCCAACTAACTTTTTTTTTCAAAAAGAGATTCCCTTCCGAACACAACCTAAAGAAATTGTAGCCCAGAAAAAAAAGGACAGCGAGGGAAAAAGATCAAGCATTGCAGAAGATGCGAAATCTCTCACATTTTCCTTCCTCCACTTTTCACCCACTGGAAGTACAGCATCGTTAGTCGCCGGCCAGTAATTGCTCAAGCGAGCAGTGCAGGTGCTCAGGAATTGGTTGGCTTACTGTGTCTTCCGAGCAGCGTCTTCCGAGAGCAGGTAGCATCGACCGCAGAATGCACAACATCCTTTTTTCTCGATGACGATAAATAAAACACGCCGAAATGAGGAAAATAAATACCTCACCCTTTGCACCCTGCAGGAAGTTGAACTTTCCTTTTCCATCGATCTTCTTTGCGAAGGTGTTGCCGGTGAGAGTTAGTGCACCTTGCAGGTTGGTGATAAACATGTTTAAATGGTAAATTACAATCTCTCGTGCGAAGGATTTATAAACTGTCATCAAGATTCCCACCCACTTATATAGTGAAGTAACTGGAATCTGTCAATAATTCGTTAATGAAATTGGGATTAATTGGAGTTTGACATGGTACGAAGAATTCATCCTCTATGTTTCCCTGCTGGCATTTTTTTTTAAATACCATGTAAGCCAGGAAACTGTGGACTTTTCTTCGGGAAAGAACAACCTACGCTCGGATTTTGTGCTACTATCTTGTGCTATTGTGGATACTTGTGCTATCTTCCAGACTGATAAAATATTCCGCAAGTTGCAGACGACGAAAGAAACGGCAACAAATTGTGGTCATAATTCCTGCCTCGGAACGCACCATTTGCATACGAAATTACTTCCGACAACGAGCTGCAGACATGCGACGGGTGATAATGAGACATTTCTGCCAGGATCGTAGGTTTTTCTTTGCCCTTGCCTCGCTCACTCTCACGCTCCTATCCTGAAGGATTCGAGCGATGGCTTGCACTTTCGATGGTGAATGACTTCCCCTTTAGTGGGAATGGAAAAAGTAACACACGCGCTGGGAGAAAAATGGTGTTTACATGTTCTTTACCAACCCATTCGGGGCTGGTTTTCCTGCGCTTCCCCGTGTCGCCGCTTGGTCTTCGGCTAACCGGTGCTTCAAACGACCCGCAACACTGTCCGTGTACCTTCCGTTTCTGGTGTAAACATTATTTTTCACATTTCCATGCCCCGTGTCGCTTTGCACTGCGACGGTCTAGGGCGTCCTGCTCGGTCATGTTTCGTTTCAACCCTCGCAATTGTTGTTATTATTCCACGTAAGTCCTGCTATTTTTCCTTAGTCTGCAGTATTTTTTTCCCCCGTCGCTCTATGTGGTTTAGTTTATTTCCGTGTGCGTCTTCAACTCACCTAGCAGCGGCGAGTGGGAGCGCAAAAGATTTCAAAATAACCGGAAGAAATTGCGTTAAGGGTTTAATTTATGATGCCATTTATTTCCTTCTTTCACAATCGTTACATTCTCTGCCGACCGTGTTACATTCCGCGTGGAAGTTTTTGCGGTACACTTTCGCAATCAAAATAGAATATAAAACGTAATCTTCTTCTTAGTGCCGTTGAGACACTTTTGAATCCCATGGAAATCCCAAATTAGTATCTCCCTTTCCTTTATTTCGGACCCTCCGAGGCGAGAAAGTGTGTAAAACGGGAAATTTATTGAAGCAAACAAAAGGACATTCCGGCAAGCGAAGCTTAACTATTTTTAAACAGTTAATTAGTTAACAAACAGACGGGGGGCCGGAAGATTGCGCAGTATAAATAATCGATAGCAAAATGTCTTAATTTTCTTGGTGGCGGGACCCTTTCGTTCTGCCCAAAAGTGTGCAACGCATTTACAGACGAAAAGTTCTCATCCTTCTGTCTGTTCTGTAATAATTGATCACTTGCGGCAACCGATCGAAGGCAACCTCCCAAACCACCGACATGATGTATCATCCGCCTTTCCGAATATAATTCCGTCTTATGGCGCTTTTTTTCCTTCTTCAGTTCTAATGTACCGACCGACACTTTGAGCCTTTCATTCGCGTAAATCCACATTCATCGCTGTTGTATGCTTTCCACCGGGTCAACCATAGTTTCGGTGCCTCCCATCTCCCATTCGCCCAAGCACGAAGCATATTTTCCTAATGGAGAACTTTTACGTCCACTTTTTGTGATGATTTGCGGAACAAACAATAATTGATTCAATCGGCATAATGCCTCGACTAATCCATAAAATTATTTATGACAGTCATCACCACCACCGGGGACGGGAAAGCGAGAAACCGAAACTCGAGGGGGGCGCTGTTCGCGGCGGGTCAGCAGCGGATAGAAGATGAAAAAAAGTAGCTGACCGACGGCGAGGAGGAGCAGACAATAATCAACACACGCAAAAAGTGGGACGATTTCTATCAACGGATCTTCTAGCCGGCACATTCTAGGCCGATTGAAATCCGATGACCGTAATGCGTCTAGTTTAGGAGCGAGCTTTTCCGGCCTAACAAGAGCGGCGTTGCGGCAGGTTGAGGTAGGACATTTGTGTCTATGCTGGCCTGTTTGTTGTCTCCCTTTCAGGGCAGATGATGCTTTTCCACCCGAAAGTGACAGTTTTGTCGGCATTCATATTCTGCCCTGACGGTGAACGTTTTTTCCCCCACACTGCCAGGAGCCTGGCGCGTTTGTGGAAGGAAATGTACAAACACTGCTCTATCATCAATAAAACTAAAATCCAATTAATTATGTTCACATACCTACTGCTTCCTTCTCGCTTTTTTGTATGACATTTGATAAATGTCAACATAAAACATCATTTGTTGTCTCGTCGCATTATTCTTTACTGTGTGTGTGTCTTTTCTATGGCAATTAGAAACAATTTGTTTGAAGAATAGCAGTAAGAACATGCTGTACGGATTAATCTCATGTTTTATGTTCGTCGTCGTTTCCTGTCCGTTCAAAAAGGACAAAAACTATCGAACAGAAAAATTTTAACTTCACGGTGTCGAAAAGCCAAGGGCAGTCGTAAATCATCAACTTCGGAAGATGCGTTTTTAACTTCCGGTTAATCCGGTTTGTGCCCCTATCACACAAACCCAACCCCGAAAGCCACCACCACCGCAAGCATCGTTCAGTAAATCCTATAAATTGCTCCCGGGGCTAATCGAATCATTGTCAACCGGAAATGGTTGTTCCACAATTCTCTTAATGGTTTTGTGACTCCTGGTGTTGTTTTTTCCCGTACTTTTTTAGCCTCCCTATGTGTGCCCTTAATCATAAGCAGACCACACACATAGGCACACGAACAAAAAATCGTGTTGGTTTCTGATTCCTCTTCATGTGAGATGCCTTCGAGAAGGTTGTGCGTCTTTTTGTTCACAGCTTCTATTTAGCCAACCTGCCCAGGAGAAGATGGTTGCATGAAAAACGATTTACACCCACCATAAGAAGATTCCCCTCGGGACGGACGCGTGTGGCGCGGTGGTAGCGTCGCGAAAGTAATATAACGGCGCTGGGATTGTGTTTTATGTGCGCGGTGGCCCCGGCGATGATCATATATCAAAGCGGCAAAGTTAGGCTTTACTTTCGTCTTCATGGAACTTTTCTTCACTGTAGGTGTAGGTTGATTGTTTTTCTTTTTTCGCTCATTGAAATTCCTCTCGGAGTGATTTCACTCGCTGTGTGTGCCACCAGCTTGAATCGGCCCTTAAGGTTCCGCTTCGCACATGTTTATCATCTGTTCGCTCGTGCAGGAGTAACACGATACTTTTATTTGGCTGCGAGGGCGATTGTTTTCCTTCACGCATGTGCTTGGTAGAAACTTTTAAGCGTTCGATTCTTCGAGACGCAATTTTTCGTTGCCTCGAGCCCGGTAGGCTACTGCCTAACGCCAGCAAATCATGCATCAAGCAACGTAATTCAACAAGTTTGCTCCTTTTTTTCCATTAGCAAAGGGTGATTTGATGGGTGAAGATAAAGTTCTTTTATTGCATTCCAGGGTACTTCGTGTTTACCGCGCCCTTTGCTCATTGTCGATCATAGGTCGAATGGCGCGGTCCGGGAATGCATCCGCAGACTGAATGGAAGAAACTGGAAACTCTCCCGAAGGTGGTGGTTTACCTGTCGTTTCTCTAACAGTTATCCCAATATTGCGGACGCTTCCTCCCTGTGACGCTGCACTCTTCTGCCGTCACAGGACAAGGCATCCACCCGACCGAGAGTCAATACATTTGTCAAATGACACTGGAAAACGTGCCCACGGTGGTAATTGCACACACTTCAGCGAGAGAAGGCTGGTGGCCAGAACTGACGGCGGTGGCTGGGGTTGACCAAACACGAGATTTCGGTGTCTAATAAAAGGCATCTTTACTGACTTTCCCCACCGTTTACACCCGACCATCTTCATCGCCTGCCCCGATGGGTTGAACTTTTTATTTGAAAAACAACGTCATCGCTGTCGGCGGACGTGCTTGCGAGTGAAAATAACTGTTTTAAACGGTAAACCGGGGAACAGGCGAACTAAGGCCAAACTCATGCGAATTGCCATTAAATACGTGAAGGGATTTTCGGTGGCACGGATAGATGTCATTCGAAAGGCGCAATAAAAGGCGCTGCTGATGTTGATGCTGCTGCGTGCAATCGTGGACGGAGAATGTAATGACCCGTAAAGAAGGCTTGCGAAATGGTAGTTGCTCAATTACGGCAAGCGCACGAAATGGAGAAATTTCACCGGTCTTCAGCAGCAGCAAAGCAATGTAATTACCCTAACGGATGGGGGGCAGCGCTTTCATCGGAAAACGGTTTGATCACAGAAGATTAACTCATTACAAGCAACCGTCAGATGAAAGAAAAATATGAATGGACCCGCATGGTCCCAGGTAGCGTCTGAAGATGGTTTGTTTTCGGAGAATAATTAAAGCCAATTCCCAGGGATGTGCCAGTTTCCGAAGTGGACCCATTTAAAGCACCTTTGATCATTCGAGGTTCGATAACAGCAAAAAACAACATCAATCTAACATCACTTCGATCCAGCTCAGCGACAGTGGAACCGCTGAAAAATTCATAAATCAAACACAAATCAAAGTGTAGCCATTTTGACCCCAAATACGCTCCCTGCGACGAGAGGGCAGCCAGGCTTGAAGTAATGGCAACGGAAGGGTGGAAAGAAAAAGCACCGAAATCAAAGCAAAATCATAACATGCTTCGGATGGCCGGTAACAAACGAATCATCATTTCACCGAAATGCCCAAAGGGCCCCAAAAACGAGTCCTACGAAGGACAACGCAAGCAAACTGTAGATGTCCTTCCACAGCTTCTTTTATGGGTTGCGAAGGCCGCTGGGGTGAGTTGTTTTTCTTTTTATCCCCTTTCCACCGGTAGGCGGCCTCGAACCCGAACTTGGGCGCTTTGGGGAAGCTTTTCTCCCCGTTCGAGTAAGGAATAAATCAACGTTAATGATTTATGATTCAGTATGTTTCTTTTTTGCTTCGCCAACTTGTATCTCACTGCGCGGGTGGATGAATGAAGATGGAAAAAACTCCAGCTGGAAAGGGCCGGGTTGTATGTTATGTCGCTGCCCTAAGTTCACTATTGATAGAAACGTAGACGCCTCCTTGGAAAAATCGAAAAGGATAGTTGTGATCTGCCAGCTTCTAGGCTGAACTGGCTTCGAATGCGCGCTCCTTCCAGACCTTGTGTATTTTATCAAATTAAAAGGATCTCTCGTCCATTAACTCTCCCCTTCCAAGCTGGTGCGAAGGAGGCAAGGGAGTAATGAGAAACGTCGGGGTTTCGCTTCAGTTGAATCTGGACGCCAGTACGAAGGCCCCGCCCCCCACCCACCACCATGCCTCCCAGGATGCTTCAGCCCTCTGCTGGCTAGAGAGTGATCATTCCGTTTGGTGTCCAATTTTAGCTGCTTTCAACGCCATCGGCATGCCGTGGAAGGAGACCATTAAGGTGGAATGAAATCATTCATAATTTATTCACCGAAAGAGTGACACTCCACTCTGTGCGTTCAGCTTCGTTTTTCGAATAAAAGGACTGCCAGAAACCGAACTTCTAAAAGGACCGTGTTTCTAAGGACCCCTCACAAAACCTTCGTCTTTGAGATAACCGACCAGAAAGAAGTAATAACATGTTTTCTCAGAGGAAAATGCCGAAGCGTATGGGTTGGAGTTATTCTAATAATAATTATGCCATTAGTACGAACTCTTGTAGCAGAAGCCATGTTGAGAGAAAAATACTTTTCATTTAAAGAATTACCTAACCGAAACTAGTATCCACACACAACTCCCGCACAACCGTCGGTAAACCACACCTGAAATAAATGTTAGTGACAAGCTAGAAAGGTATAATTTCCACCGATTGTAACGATCGGTTCGAGTAGAGTTCGAACGATGAGTGTCGGTGGCTGTTTTGGAAGTCGAACGTTGTGTTTACCCGTACGCTGGGAAGCGCTTCGCGGGGGTTGAGTTAGAGACACACATCATCATAACTCTATATCCTCTGGTACGGTTGTCATTGCCCGGCTGTAGCAACGTTGCCGCCGTTCTAATACACTCTCCACGGGTCGTTGTAAAGTCATGTCACGTACCGCAATGTATGGTAATATCACTTCCTGTAGCATGCCATCTCGTTTTGGATTCCATTACCTCCCGGGCGCAACTTGTGGAAAAAGGGTGTGGTGAGGCAGCAAAGTGAAAAACCTGTCGATGCCAGAGGCAATGGACGAGTACGGCGTACACGGTTGCACACGATATTTGATACTTTTTCACGCAATTATAAACATGTGTGAAAGGTGTCAAAATGAAAGGTTCTTAAAAAATTGGCCAAATCAGGATGGTTTGGTGTTGCCATCCTTCTATTGTTTTTCGGAATACTACCATTTGCAACGATGATTCCATAGATGGCATGCGTTATTGGATCCTGCTATTGCTTTTGCCATCGCTGTAGAATCCCTTCGCCTTCGCCTCATCACCTTCGCAAAAGGTTCAATATGGTGAAAGGAAGTGTATGTGTTCCACCGAATTCACGCTTGGGTTCCGAATGATCCTTTCTCATTTTGAGGTTCGAGGAGCTACTGAATATTTTTCGCACATTTCCAATCGTCATCGTGCCGCCACATCAATCGACCCCGAAAACTAAATGAAACGAAAAAATTTGCCCCACTACGTGACGTAAACCCCCGTACAGCGAATGCGATGAAGTGATGCGAGAAAATTGGGAGAGATTTGGGAGGCAACTTTTCCCGGGCGAAAAGCTTAACAGAAACCGTCAATCAAACAGTCATTCCTGGAATGTGTACCGGAACAAGCATTTGCGTCGTGTAACATTTATTTATTTTTTCGTAGGAAAGTGATATGCAGACTTTTTAAAGGAAAAGCACATTTTTCGCAGCTGCTATGTTCATCGTGGTGTACATACTTATGATTGTTAGAGCGTGCTGGTAGAAATGCAGAGGAAAAAATCGACCAAGAATAATTATTACCCGGTTCAATCATCAACAATGAGCACTGAACACACTTATGCTGAACACAAGAGCAATTTGGCGTGCAATTTACATTGCACAAAGCAAAACAAACGACCTTTACCCGTTAAGGCTGCAGAAAGGCGTTGAAAGACGCAGTGACAAAAAAAAACAGACTTGACAGATAGAATCGTAAGCAACAATATGCTCTGTGAAAGGTTTCGCTGCCATTTGCCCAGGCAGCCGGAGAAAAGTTTTCCCATTTTTTTACACTGTCCTTTTGTTGTTCTGCCGAATGCGTATCTTTTCCCCTTTATGCCTTTGTTTTCCTTCACTCGATTTTCCAAAACCTCTTTCGGCCTTCCCAGTGCCGTGGACGGGCTTGGAGCGAAGCATGGTTCTAGCTGGGACACGAATCCCTATCCCTTCGGATGGTTGTTACAATTTCCGTTTTCATGGCAGTAAAATTATATTATTTCCTACTTTTTCCTGCTACTTTTTATTTTCCCGTTTCAGACACACTTATCCTCACGGTGTGATACGGTATGGAAGTTGGTTCATTTTGTTCGTTCACTGCGTTTTCTTCCGGTCGGGTTTTTGTTTTCTTTGCGATGCTTACGCGTTCCGTGCTTCAAACGTTTCCATCGTTTGCGCTTCCCCTTCGTAATGGCATACGCATTGTGCTTTGGCCCGGGAGCACGACGACGATGGAGGAAAAGTTTGTAATAAATTCATTTGTGCAATGGCCAAACACCCTGTGTTCGCTTTCGGTTCATCTTCTTTTCTTGCAGCAGAATTTTTCTTCGATCCCTTTTGCTCCTTTAAAACCAACTTATCCTTCCTTCTCGCCGGTCCGGTTTTTTTCCCAGGGTCTACGATCCGGACACCGTCCGTAGCCGTGGGGTGTAAAATTGAAATTTGAATAATGTGCTGATAATAAACAGAAAAGTAGCTATCTTCGCCGGTTCACCCTCCGGTCACGAGTTCCTCACCGTAAGGTGACACTTTTTTTGGAGAATCTTATTGACCCACTGTTCCATGGGGGTCGATCCGCACTTCCACGAAGTGCGAATTGTCATTCGAAATCGTGCCAGAAAAGGGGACGCAATTTCTATAAAATTTCTAAGGACTCTTTTCATTCAACTATTTTAACTAACAGTTTCCCGAAAGAAGCAAAGGGTTTGATTTATTTGACAACATCGGCAAAAGCTCCGCCAGTTCGAACAATTCATGTCCACGCAATCATGATTAAATGTCGCAAATATATGATGGAATATAATAAACATCACTAGAATGTTGCCTATCCAATATCGCAACAATCTAAAATGTCCTCGTCACGAGATGGAATCAGCCCAGCAGGGTCTGTAAAACTAGCAAAAAATATATCACTTCGTATGGAATTATGAAGACTGCTCCAAATGACCGAACACGCAACTTCATCAAGGATGAAACTGTTCCACAGCGTAACATACACACTTTTCAACAGCTAGAACCATAAGAAAATGTCAAACATGGAACCCACGGTTCAGAAAAACTTCGCCAAAAAAGCCCACCCTAAAAGCCCTAACTCTAATTGGAAAATTTACAGTCAAACAGAAAACCCTGAGATAGACAAGTGGAAGCAAGCACGCTTCCTGAAAAACCTTCCCAAAACGGTTTTCCATCGGCTGGTCGAGTTGGTTGGTAATATGGCAGAAAATTTAATCAATACCCAAGAACTCTCCAGTCGCCAATAATGTGATCCGGACCTATTGGATTCCACTCTATCCGAGGCAGTCTTTAATTATCATCATATCCTTCATTCCCCACATGACACATGGGCGAAGAACTTCGACCATCTTTCGGTCGCCTGTTCCATCTCGCACTCGCGCCATCTCTGTTCGTCCTCTTTGGTCGACGGAGGACGATCGATTTTCGAACGGTTAAAAGCGTAGCAAAGGGTTTCATTTCCTGCTACACGAAATTCCGATGCTCCACCGTTTGAGCGCTGGCGTTTGCGAGCCATTTGGATTGGGTTCATCATGATCGAGCATAAGAAGCCAACCAATACCATCGACATCAAGATCATCACAAACGAACGCCATCCAGGACGCTCCGTCGCCTTGGCCTATCGCCGATTCCTTCTCTTTTTTACTTCTTCAACTTCACGCTTCAACGTGACAGAACTTTTCCACTCACAACCTTTCCCGGGCTCAAGTTACCAGGCAGGAGTCGGAGTTTACAGAACGAGCAAGAATGCTGATTTTTCCGACCCCGCGTGTCCTGATCTTTCGCCAACAGCGGAGAGTGTGGTCTATTTTAGCAGCCACCTCCTTCTCGCTCGTTGCCCCTCTCCCCCCACGCTTCCATGGAGAGTTTGATGTGGCTCAATCACAGACTAGCACTTCTGTAATCTGTCTGTTACTCCCGGAAGAAGAACCAAGACACTCTCAGACACAGAGGCCACGTCTTGTCTCTTTTTCCACTCGTTTTGTCTAGGCAAAACTCCGACAGCCCTCCAACGGAAGGCTTCTCATTCGTGCCACTTTCTCAAGCATCATGTTGTTAATTGAAATATTTGCCTTAAATTCCATGGCGGCACTCGGTCCCTTGGAGCGTGTGTTGTGCTTCGCCTACTTGCACCACCACCACTACCACCCCGGTTTCCGGTTTCGTGACGTCGGAAAGTCAGCTACTACGATGGCGTAACCACATCTACTCACACACATACACGAACCCACCCAAAAGCTTCAACCAAAGAATGTAAGTACATTTTCCATTGCATTATCATCATCATCATCGGCTTCGTGATGACGCCGTCGTCAACATCGTCTTGATCTCGGAGGATAGCCCCTTCCCTGGCAGGCGAAGTAAGATAGTAAGACATTTGACTACTGGTTTCTGAAGTAGTTTTACCTCGTACCATCGCTCTGGCGTCACCGGAACTGACAAGGATGTCGTCTTCGGTGTTGATGTTTCGATGCAAACTTATGTTGGTTTGCGTGTGGTACGGGTTTCACCACCCCTGGGGCAGAGAGTGCGGTTGAGGTGGAAGGATGCGGGATACAGAATTTCTTCAATTTCCCTCCATACGATGGACGCCTTCGTGTACGGCGTGTCACATCGATGCGTCGACTACGCCTTCAATATTTACCATTGATGGTGTAAAACGAATGACAACTGCATGCAAGTAGGGGGCGAGAGAAAAACTTCCTCGGCAAACAAGAACGTCGAGACTATTTAAAAACTTAAATTAATGCATTCGTTCCCATACAACAATAGAAATTGCTACACGCTCGTGAAAAGCCTTCCGTAAAGAAATTGTACACCGATCTTAGATAATTTTACGTTTACCCTCAGCCACAAACAACACACACTTCAAAATCACAACTATCACCCACACAAGGATGCAAATGACGACGATGCAGGAACACATCCTTTACAAGGACGCTCGTTCGAGCAAAATTATCCTAGCGCTCGATGTGGTCGTATGGATAAGGACCGGTGAAGAAGCGAGCCCTGGCGGCGTGCGGGTTTTTATTTACTCACTCCCCCACAAAAGTGCTGCTCGAGAAAACCCATACGGTGCCACGAAGAGCTGGTGTTAATATTCATTAACTCAAACACATTTGCCGGAATTGTCCGCTCCCGATTAGAGAGCTCGGTTCGTACTGCCGGTTGTAAAATCAACCATGCCAAAGCCACGGAGCAAAACCGACCCCGGTGCTTATAATGACACCTTCGAGAACCATTCGTTTTCACTGCCAGCAAATGGAAATTCTACTGCAGAAGGAGGCTAGTGGCAAAAAGAAAAAGAAAACCTCTCAATGTTGGCAGCAGCTTTGAGCTGCCACCCAAATCGATCGAAAGTGTTGACTCCCTTTTTGGGTTCCCTTATATCGAGCTAATTTTACTGGGAAACACTTGAGCTTGAGCTTCAGCGAAAGGATGAACACATCTTCTCGATACCTTGACTCAACTATCGATCGAGAAAACCCCCACCAGAATGGCTTTTGGGGGCGGAGGGTTTGGGAGGATGCGTGTTAACATTCTGTTGAATCGTACACACCTGTGCTTGTTTACTTTTTCTTCCGTTTTCATCCCGAGAACGGAAGAAATTTTCCCCTGTCCTTTCTGGACCTACTTTATAATGCGCATCCTTCTCCAGCTCATCATCATTCACCTGATCGCAGTGAAAGAACGCCCCCTTCCGAACGACTGAAACGAGCACGATTTTGGGTAGGTCAGGGAGCGGGCGGGTGCGGTATACGAAACACCCAATCATGGAAATTAATTTCTCTAATGGATCGAGAGTTCGTTCTCATCTATTCCAGCTGGGTCCGGCTGAAAATCCGCCACAAAAAAGAGAGTCTGAATCCCGTGGAAGGATGAGGAAGGAATAGGGCTGCTTTCGTCGAACTTTTTCACCATCCGACCGTTCGAAATACATTGCCCCGGCTTTTGGGCGAGGTTTTCCTTAGTGGGCTTCAGAGAAGGTGCGTTCCGGTTCGAGGGTTTGGATCGAAAGCAAACAGCAAAGCACGAGGACAAAACATAAATCAATTTGCACACAAGGGAGGTAACAATCAAAAGTCGTGGGGGTGCTGCGGGGATGTTATAAACATCTGGGTGAAAATAGCGATTGTAAATTTTTCCACTACCCAAAAGGTCTTCTTCCCCTTGGAAGCCTAGCAGGAACCCATTTTCCTGCCATATCAACATCAACAGCTTTTACCAGTACGCAAGCATCAACTATCCCGCGTACAGCATAAACTCACCATTTCTTCACGCTTCACTATCAACTATTTCCCAGCCATTAGTTCACACAATTTGTGAAACAGAAACACGAACGCAAAAGTGGGCAAAAGTAAATATTTTGTTTCGAAGATTTTCTTGTCCGGTTGCGTTCCAGTTTCCCAGGCGGCAGATGTTGTAGTTTTTCTTGTTTGCTAACCGTGTTTTTTGTGTGTATAGAGAAGCTTGTTAAAGAAAAGAAATGATCTGATTTATGTATGTGTGTGTGTGTGTGTGTGTGTAAATCCTTCTTAGTAAAAAAAAACTCGCCTTCATTCTGTTCAAAAGCCTTTCGCCGATGATGGCGAAGCGGCTCGAAAAAGGAAACTATTTTTTAGCGAAATCGATTCGTTGGTTGCCAGGACGTTCTTTCCCTTTTCGCCCATCGAGTTCTTCCGCGATCTTCCTCCTCTTCCGTCCAAGCAGTTGGCGAAAGTGCCCAAATATAAAATCACCCCTTTTGCTCCTTCTCTTGTGCAAAATCGATCCGGAAAATGTTCGGGATGCGCTGGAGCTGAAAAATGGCCGAATGAAACCTGGACCCGGAATGGATGGGCCAGACCGGGGAGCCAGGTGGACTCAAAAGGAAGAGATTTATTTGTCTGTTAAGTTGAAAGTTTTCTCAAACACGGGAGAAAGAACCGATCTTGCCGGGCCGGCTCCATCATCTTGCTTTCCGAATCACAATTTTGGCCCAGTTCCGGCTTTTGGGGGGTGCGAGACTCCGAAGCTGGCCTGCGCAGGTGGCCACAGGAGCAGAACGATCGAAGCTTTTCTAGGCGGTTAAAAATGTCTGCACCGTGCCGAAACACTGTGCGGAAGACTCGGGAACCGCGGATGGGCTCCGATCCCGTGGGGTGTGGGGAAAACTTTTCAGCCCGGCTGTCGTGGCGGCTTACGGACGTCGTCGGAATATGCTCAGAGCCGGCCCTAAACCCTATCACGAATGCAACTGCACCGAAATGCGCGATGCACAAGGATCTGAAGCATCGAAGCATCGAGGTTTACGGTTTTATTTCTTCCCGCTTTCTGTCATACGTTTAAAATCCGTCGGTCACGATAGGAGAACAAGAGCCTGGCTGCGCATCCGTTCGCCCGCCCCCATTGGCATAATAATAACGGATTTCG
>JAOEFI010000006.1:28078783-28090256 GCA_034621735.1 Anopheles plumbeus
TCTCTCTCTCTCTCTCTCTCTTTCTCTCTCTTGAATAATCTCGATCGAATGTTGACGAATGTTGAGTTTGGTCTGTCCACATGCGGGCATTGATTTCTCGTGAATCTCGCACGGGTGCATCTCTGGCCGCTGGGTTGAGCCGGGATGGAAATGAAACGATAAAAAATGCACTCCTTCATTTCACTGGGCGGCAGCGGAAGAGTGAACAGGAGGACCGCGACGGAGGGTCGGCCAACGACAAATAATCAAACATTCAACAAGCGATCCAAAGACCCGGTGTTTCGTGGTCAGCAAGAGCCTTTACCGTCCTGCGCTTTGGCACCCTTAGAAGTCCCCAGAGTTCGAGGGGTTGGAAATCTAATACTCAAACAAAGTCGCCGTAACGACGAGCCTCTCTTCCCCGCGCACAGCCAAACCGTGTGGCCGGTGCAGCGATCGGTGTCAATAGTTTGTAAATTATCGACAAACACCGTCCCTTTCCCGGCTCCGCGCCGGCTGACGATGGCTTTCTCCAGCAGGCGTCCCCGTGTCGCATGCTAAACGGCTTGCATGACTTATGATGCTTCCCATGCTCAGACCGGCGACCACCTGTTTGCCTGCGCCACCCCCCTTCCCCCCGGGAGTGGCGCATTGATTGCATACTAAAACCTATTCAATCATTCATCAAACACGTTGTCGCGAGGGCACGATACGATGCTCGGGACGACGGGAAGCCGCCCGGAGGTGAACATATGTATGTTTTGATGGACGGAAACACATTAGCGCACGTTGGACGATCGCACACGCACACACACTTCATTCGCTTCTTCTATACGATCGTTTAATCCTGTGGCAGCGCCTTCCTTAATGCGTCAATTCATCAATTGCATGATTGCTTTTAAGAAATGGAAAGCTGGATGGGTTATGTTTACCGAAACAATGGCGGATTATGACACACCGCGTTGGCACCCGGTGGATGAAGTATCGGCCGTATGGGTGAAGGAGAATGCGCGTTGAATGGATAATAGCTAACCAAAACCAGTATGGGAAATGGACAGAGATCGGATTCAGAGAAGCATTCCTGCTTCTGCCTATTCACTAAGATTATTGTTTCAAACCAGCCAAGTAAAATAAATAAATAAAATAAAATCAAGGAGGACAACATTTTGTTACAATATTTGTTTCAACCCTTAGACAAAACATAAGCTATCTCTTTGAAATAAAATCACAACTATCACTGCGAAAGCTACCTCAAGCCATTTTATCTAAACTACCTGTGTCGCCAGCTTCGCCGAACATTAGCCAAACGTAGCTTATCACTTGACGCAACGATAAGTTATGTAGACGGGTAAAAACAAAAGAACAAACACATGCACACACCCCCGTTCGCCATACATGACCACCTGAAGCATAAAAGTTGCGGGCGCAACATGCGAACCGTTCAACGTTTGTTATTCGATTTTCGATAAACCACGGCCGACGAGTCGAGTTCCCATGTCGATGTCGCTCGGTTGAACGATTTGAGGCCCTAGCAGTCGAGGTCCGGGGGACACGGAGCATATTTTGCATATTTTCACGTTTGACATCGATAGGTACGTGATATTTTTCCGATTGGGAAAATTGGTGCAACCACGTCCGGCGGTTAGTAAGGTTAGCCGAAAGGCATAAATACGACTTTCGGCTGAACCAAAACACACCAGAACCGACAACGAAGAAAACAACCATGTGGAAGCGTTTGAGCTGTGGTAGCACCATGCCATGTTTCATTCTGCATTTTTCGCTGGGCTCTATCGCTATCACTTGTTCCTTTACCAATACGCCTTCACCTTGCTCATGGAAACGCTCATTCGGCAGGCCTTTTGGCGGGGTTGCCGAAAAAGGGTCTAGTTTAATTAGTTTCATTGCTTGCACGGTGCTCTGCTCTGCTAGCCGCGAACGTCGATCAACCTTGGCATGCGCGGTGGAAAAACGAAAAAGGAGGAGCAAAAACAGGACGCGGCCCACAACAACTGAACCAGTAGCCTAGTTCGCTTGAACGGCCACCGAAAATCGATCAATCGAACACATGTGGCGGGGCATCAATTTTCAAAACGTCAACAAGATGAACGACAGCCGACAAGGGAGGCGAAGGGTGATGTTGTCGAATTATGCTCCCAAACAAGTAGTGGTTCCCGTTGCCGATGTCAATGTTCCATCGAATTAATTAAGTTCATCAAATTGGACAAAAGTCTCGTCTATTGCTTTCCATTTTCAACTTTAAAACGATTGTGATGAATGGAACAATGTTATGAAATTTATTTCAATCGTATTGAATCACAATCCATCACATTGTTTTGATGCACACTTTAGGAAAAATTTGAATCTCCCATCTTTGCAATTTTCACTCATATAAAGTTGATTTTCCGTGCGCACTAGGTTCAAGATCATCCAATCGATTTTTACCTTAAATGGAAGAACAACAGTAGCTCACTTTTCTACATAAAACATCAACATGACAGAAACACACCCACTGTAACGCGGAGTAGAATCAAAAATGAATCGATGAATAGCTCCCTCCTGTTCGGAAGTGCATTTCGACGCAGTCCATCGGGAGATCTCGACAGGATGCGTTTTTCCAGTACTGCGCAGAAATCCCGTGTTGAATAATTTATGAGTATTCGTATTTGTACGTATTTGTTCCGTGAGCTCGATCATATTTTACCCGTTGCCTACGGAAAGCTTCCAGAATTTTTTAGTGGCTCTGTGTGTGTGTGTGTGTGTATGTGTGTGTGCTATGTTCCAGCAATCCATGAAATTGCAGTCCATGTGTTAGAATTTAATGGTGTTTCCTTTCTTTGCCGGGTTGCGAAGTGCCACAGTGGGATGTGATATCATCAGGGCTTCGTTGTGGCCCTTTTCGGAATGCAGGGCAGCGGCAACGGCCACACATTGGTGTCGTTATCAGTTGCTATGAGTAGATCGGACGGATGAGATTTCCGACCTCTGCGTGGGTCCCAGCGCAGAACGCGCTTGACCGATGGTACTGAATGGTAACCGAAGAAAGAGTTCATAAAAACGTATGCAACATCCTTGTTTTCCAGTGACGATGAATTGGGGGCTGTCTCCATTGGGGTTATGCAAAACAGACGCTCACCAAGCAATAAGCAGACAATAGCTCACTCTCATGTTCACACGGAGCATGAAACAAGAGGGAACTTTGTATTGAAAAAGTGTACAAGACTATAGCACATAAAGATGCCAAAGAGATCGAGGAATGAAGCCGACTGTCATCAAGCATGCAAGAAGCCCCAGTGGCCTTAATAACAACCAGCAAGTATGGCAATCCATTGGCTGTATTTATTTTTAATTCGCTGCAATAACAACCATTACGCCGGCAATCGTTGTTTATAAATGTCTGATAATGCGAAAACAGTTGTTTCCGCCGTGCTGAAGTCGTCGGTGGCGCAACTTGCCCTTCCGGCGCAGACGCCACAGGTGAACGGGAAAGTGAAGAAAGAAAAACACGCTTGAAACACGCCTCAAACCACAAGCGGTAGGCGAAGAAAATGGTACGCGCTCGCGGCAAACGGCGCCTAACATACGCGGCGTTCATTCCGACGCAGAACGATTTTCTTGTATTGTTTCACTCAAGCATAATCGAGCCCCGGTGGAGATAACGGTCGCGTAAAACAATGTCTCTCGGTCGGTCGGCCGGCCGAGAGCTGCCTTGCTTGACAAGGGGACAAAAAAAATCACCACGCCGAAACAATGTTCTCACATAAGTACCTCCAAAACTGCCAAACCGCCGGCTCAACCTTTAACTGAATGTCTTCGGTCCCACTCGGAAAGAACCATGCTATTGTGCTGGAAGCTGCCGCCCCGAAAAAATACGCCACGGTGGCATATTATTATGCCATTAGTTATGCATGTGTGTACGCGCATGCAACTGTGAAAACCTTTTAATTCAACTGCAGAGAGCACGGAGCCCTCTCGCCGCCAGCGTCCAAGAGCCAACGGGAAGCATAAATTAAAAAACAACAATGTGGAAAAACGCACTCACATGCGGTTGGAGTGTCACCACCGTGACGAAGAGAGCAACCGTTGGTTTTTTTTTTATTATGTCACACACTGTGCATGACAAATTAAAGAATTATAACTCGCCCTCAATGGAATGTGCATAGAAAAACAGAGTGCTCCTCGGTTCGCTACACCGAGCTTGGGACCAGACAGGAGAACCACTTATGATGCATTGATTTACGAGAGAGAAAGAAAGAGAGAGAGAGAGATGGTTAACGTTTTCCCATGTTGTTGCAAACACAATACAATTGAGTGTTTGGTCTATCAACATTCACGACAATCGTTTTGCGTGCGATGTGAACGTGCGATGTTTGAACGAAAGTTTCCTAAATTGAATTTGTTCCATCAATTAAGATTAGATTATCAACTAAGACATTTAAGATACTATTCCCGGGTTCAATTTAGTTCAATTTAGTGTTTTTAAAAAACAAAATAAGACGAGAGAAAATATCCTCGCACAGCTGAACTGATTGTACAAAAACGATCTATCAGCTACATCCAGCAGAAAAGGATACGAACAAAAAACAAAAAACATTCTTCTTAGTTTCCATCAGGTGTTGTCCACTTACACCATACGTTTCGGAGCTTGCTTTTCCCGTAATTGCTTTAGTCGGAACTAAACACTCGACGGGAAGGCGAACCGGCTAATCGAGGATTGCTCACTTCTTTTTCTCGAAACAGTTCGCCGGTACTTGCGATCCAGTTGAGCCTCGTATCTAGATGCAGGGGAAACGAATCACGGCGGGTTTCTTAAATGCTTTTGCAAGCACTTCAGGCACATTACTTCCATCCGAGTGTCAGTGGCCAATGCATTTCTGTCCGAATGGGAGTAACTGAAAATCGGCGGAAAAGTAACGAAACAACGAACGCGCGCGGAAAACAAGCACATCCCCATTAGCACTGCATTGTACCGAGAGATAACATAATAAGGGCAGATAAGGCTGGGGACAGAGGAGTCCTCCAGGGGGGAAATGTTGTTGGTTGCAACAGGCACAGTAGCACCAGCATTAATGCAAAGTTGATGTAGCGAAGCTAATTAGGCAGTCACCTTCAATTACTACCTGTTTCGCTGCTGGTTTTACTGAAGGACTTCGCGGTGGTTTCGAACCGGAGCTGAACCTGTGCACCGCCGAGGACTATGCCGACAGCTCCCGCCAGGCTGTAAAAAAAGAATTAGGCCACCCGGTGGTGCCTCTTCGGAAGGGTTTTCAGTTTAAAAGGACGAGGCTCCATTTCCCGAAGGAAACACAAATAACAACTGGACGACACAGATTCGTCCCATTAATGTTCTCCCCGTCCAGCCGAGTGCGCCAAAAGTACCCCGTTTTCTGGAGCGCAGCAATGGCCTTTGTTGCGTCACATCGATGCCAGATTTATTGTGTTAGCAAACGGTGGAGCAGCAGCCAGGCCGAAACTGGGCACACGCGTAAAGCTGACTCGGTAGCGAGCCTAAATTCAATTAACCCAAAACTTTCTCGAAACATGTAACATTGGCAACGTTGGGTGGCACCCAACCCATCACCCTATTTTCCCGAGCCTCCGAAGGGAGCACATGTTGGTTTGAGCACGCAAATGTGAGCTTGCGCACGAGCCACGAACCCGATGAGCTGTGACTTTGGGCTGTCTGTAATGGAGTTTGGAACTAATTTTCATTGATGAAAAAGTTACAACAATTAGTGCGTGTTCTGTGCACCGCCGATGATGGAAATTGGTTTACGTTTCCGGCATGCTGGAACGTAATCGAGGCCGTCCACGATGCTACCGGAAGGCGTAACCATGTGGTTTGGGCGAACATTATTCATAAAAGAGCATCGACCGGATTGCAGCTACTAGGCGAAACTTTGATCTGAGGGAACTCGTCGATATTTTCAATAAGGAGACTATGTTTGACATTAATTACAAAAGGGGGCGTATGATATTTGTATAACAAGAGTATTGAACCAATATTTAAGAAATGATTTGCATTCAAATAAACCTAGAACTTATATGTTTGTAGAATATTTGATTTGCATGCTCGTTATTAAACTATTCCTCGACATTTTCCAATGAAGAAAAAAGAAAACCAAAGCCTATAAAATTATAAACATTTACATATCTGCTTCCACATATACACTTGACCCTCCTCCAGCACATCATACAGTGGAATAGTTTTAATTGCTTGAGCCGATCAATGTACACACGATTTGCATTTTAAATTGACTGCTATCGTTCCATTTCGGGGTCTCTGGTCACCAGCGCACGGGTTGAATGTGCCATTTTCACGCCATCACATTCGCCCACACCGAAAAAACAAAGTCCAGGCAGATGCCCATGAGCTCAATTGCACTCATTACTGCAATCAGCGCCAGATATTGATACTGTTCCGTCGGATAATCCATTTAAATTCAACATTTATGTGTCGCTCGCTCGCTGGGGAGTTGTAAAAGTGTTAGTAGATTATTTTACACCCCAACCGGGTGGGGGCAAAGAACATTTAGGTGTGCCACTCCGACTCCTGCACCGTTTTGCAATCGATGCACAGAATGGCCGGTTCTTTTTGTCATTTTACTATCGGAATATCTAATTAATTTGTTCCCAATCGCATCGTTCATTATAGAGTGTTTAAATTTTCTCATCTAAAGAGTTAAAACTCGACAGTAAGGAAGAAACATGACCGGAACATTGGGCTCCCTTCTTCCGGCAAAGTTCTTTGTTCTAACGGCGGGAACTCATCATCGACAGACAGATTAAAGATTAGTACAAGTTTTCGGAGAACTGTGTTAGACTATTAATAGGAGGATTATAATGCGAACGGAGATGATTCTTCTTTGAACGATGGTATCGTCGTGCAACCATGAAATACAATCGCTCTTCGAGAGGAAACTAATCAAAACTATCGTATGACTCGCCCGTTCCTGTTGTTCGAATTCGTCTTCGCACCCCAAACGCCTTCAATCCGGTGCATCGTTCCAAAGCGGCACAGTGCACGGGATTAAATAGAATATGATCGCATAATAGTGTCTTGAGATTTATTTAGCTCCATAAGTCTCCAATTCACATCACATTATAAATCTGCAGCCAGCAAATTATGCTTGAGTCGGCAAGCCAGCATGAAGCCAGAGCTCGGCTGGCTTCCTGCTGAGATCTTTATCACCAGGTTAACTCGGTTCCCAGGGCCCGATCAGAAATGCGACCTGACGCAAGGAAGTAGCCGAGCAATCGTGGCACGCTGCTTGCTGGCATGCTTGTTGGTGGCTGCTGAGTGCATAAATAGAACTTCGGTATTTTGTAGCTAACTACCGACTCAAACGCTTGCTGGATTCTGGTTTGTGGGTTGATTTTTCCGGGAGGAAGGACACCCTTTAAGCCGAGTTAAATTCCCCTCGAATAACTTGAACTTCGTGCACTGGCGTGCTTCTTCAAATATTTTCCCCCCAAGGTTTTACTCGAGCATGAACGATTTGCTAAGATGTGTACTAGGTTCTGTACCCATTGTGCTGCAGCCCTCTTCCACCCCGTCCGGGGGAGTTGCTGCTGCCAGAACATGGGAAAATGTTCATGCATACACCCATTAAGACCCTTAAAACATGCTTTGAAACTTGTCGAGAGCTGCCGACGAGACCGTCGAGTCAAGTGAAGGAAATCTCATTATTAATAAAGGAGCAAAGCGACACTCCCGGGGGCGTGGAGACTGTGGAGGCTTCGGAAGGTCGGCGCATGTTGCTAGTAACGAGACCAACTGCACTGGAAAGCATACATATACCTAGAGACTGGGAGGACTATATATAAAGACTGAAACAGACATATAAACGGTGGGTCTGCGTGTGAATAAGCCAACGATGCTTGAGCTGTACTACAACTTCGGTCGATGAACGAGGGAGGAGGCTGCAAGGCAGCGGTGGGAAGGGAGGGTTGACGAGAAGCGAGCCAGACGAAGATGACAAGCGGAAGTGGTGCAGTAGAGCAACCAATAGCAACTTGACTCCCGTCGAGCGGAAGCTGGTCGCTGGTCCGAGTGTGGTGCACTGGAAAACTTAATGCAGTTAACGGGATTCAAGAGGAACGATACAATCTTACGCTCTTTTTGTCTCGCCAGCCAGCACGCTTTTGGTCGATGTCGTCGACGAACGGTTGCTAAAGAAGGTGGGTGGAGGAGGGTGAGACGTGGAGTTGCTCTTCACACCTCTCGAGCTGGTGTCGGAAGGCGGGATGCTGCGGCAAAATGCAGCAGCGACCCGTTTCGCTTGGCAAGACCCCGTGGAAAGCGAAAGGCGTGCAGACATGGAGAACGACCGCCATTCGGCGCTAGACGGTGTTGAGTGAAAAGTTGACTCGCTGAATCTCGTTCAGAATGTTTTCCGAATTGGCGAACTCAAGTGCAGCTTGTGGCGTATGATAATGATGCTCGAATTAAGCGGACGAAACTCATGAACATTTCCGGCTTTGTTTGTGGTGAAGAGTATTGCAACTCGCTGGGTAAAGGGGTCCGACTTGCAAAGGATATTCGATTAAATGTTCCATTCAAATATTTCATTCGATTTATTACCTATTTATCAATCATTTCAACTGAAATTAAAAGTAGTCGATTGAAAATGGAACACCATGTTTGTGAACCTGTAATTATCCGTGATTTACAATTAAAAAGGACCATTTCGTCCAATGATCAATGTTGTATCCGTTTCTCTGGACGGATCATAACACTATTTACATCCAACATCATCGCGAAATATTTTGCGGCGAACGGCGGAAATATAACCAAACCAAAATCTAACCGCGTCCTCACTGAATGAAGTTCGTGTTAATGATCACCACAATTGTGCTGCAAAGTAATCGCCCGTGTCCGATTTTAGCAAAACCCCGATGGCATCAACATTCCGTCCTGCTTTCCTTTCCATTGTTTCTATGCAGACACACACGCTAGCGAGTGGTCGGGCGATGCAAAATAAATGCATTTTCCGTGATACGATAGGCGTCGTGAATTCAACTGGAATAAATGTACCATCATGGTCGCCTTGTTTTGGATTAATGTAATGAGCAGTAATGTGAACATCGCGACTGCTCGCTAAAAACCAGAGGATGTAAAATTTATGTATTTGCTCATTGCATGCGTAAATGAAATCATTTGTTATGACATTGAAAATGGAAATACCAACAAACGTGGTTAGAATTACGAATTCTAGCACTTCCTTGGTTCGCTGACCCGAAATGAAGCAAATTTCTGATCATATTATTGCAGAGGAAACCAAAGCTCCTCGGCGCTCGGCATCAGGTTTATTGCACACTGGGAGAACCTCGAACCATGCCGTCCCACATTAGGACATTCAATGCAAATTGTTCGTCATTGCAGGATTCTTGGGCAGTGTGTGTATGTGTGTACATGCAACTGTGCACCGACTGCAGCGAAGGAAGGATCAAAGTAGTTACTACCACCGTGCTGCACTTGAGTCGGCATCAAATGCGACAGTGCAATTAAAGCTAATGTTCAATGCTTTCCCTTCGTCCACCTCCCGGGGTGGACGCAGCTGTGCTGCGCTCTCCATAAACCTCGTCCATGAAGCTTCCGCTTCTTGCCGGAAAAGTTGCTCCGAGCCGAGGCGAAATGAGCAGAACATAAACATCGGGGCAGTGCACATAACGGAAAGATGACCATTTTCGTGTACCATTTTCGTAATGGATTGTTTTTTTCGTCCGCATCGCAGTTGTTGGCACACTGTATTAAATTACGCGTAGTAATGGACCTTTTTTTTGTAAACTATTACAATTCCAACTAATGAAATGGGGCTCAGGTGGAAGCAAATATTTGGCAGCACTTTGTTGAATGCAGTATGAATAAAATTGAACGAACAAAAAACGAAAGTTTACGAGTGTTGTTTCCGCAAATGCATATGGAACAGAAGAATTGAATACTAACGCAGAAGGACGCTAATATCAGTTTGTCATTCCAAATGTTTAGTTCCGACATCCGCGATTTATGCGGTATGGAAATATCTATCACTACAATTGTGTGGGGGATATATTGGGGCATTGAGTAAACGAAAATATTTACATTTCGAATAATTGGCATTCACTTTCCATTTGCTGTGCAAACCAATCAATAGACCTCTGCCATTACAATTGAACCAATTAGAGCCGTTTCCAATCCCCTGCCTGCTCCGTATCTGGAAGCCCCGGTGACAAAAGCCACACATATTGAACCGTTCAGGCTTTCATAATCTTTAATGCTTCTCTTTAATGATAGGCCAATCGGGGAAAGGAAAAATACTTCGCCCTCTTCCGTTGGCGCGTATCGAATCGCGTTTGCAACGATATTCGCCGAACTCGCGTATCGCGGCTTTTGGGCGAACCGAAAACCATTTAGATCATCAATTTACGGAATTCAATAAACAACCATCATCGAGGGGGTGGGCTGGAGTAGGCCCCCACGGGGGGGACTCACGATTTTTCCGAAGCGACGAGGATCGGAAGGATAATACGCGCCACAGCAATAGCGGACGACGTCCCGGGCAGCAGCAAATACACTTTGGAGAAATTTCAATTTAGAAACCAAAAACCGTGCGAGAACGACAGCCAGGCTGGCAGAACTCTAGAGCCACGTACTGTCTGGTGAACGAGGTGCTCTCGAGAGGAGCATGAGGGGAGCCAGAAGCAGAGAAAGAGAGAGAGAGACATCCACCTCCACGCACGAAGAACGGAGAACCCGAACGATGAAGCATAACCGTCGGAAGATGAAGCGTGGAAAAAATGTTGATTCATAAAATTCAATTGAGAGTGAATGAGTCGACTTCGGCTTCCTGTCCTCGAGTTGGCGAAGAAGCCGCTGTCGGCAGCACGCACCTCGAAGAACATCTTCGTTCTGCCGCACGTGGTTCTGCTGCCCAACGGTTGCGCCTACGCAAGACGCAAGAGAGCCAAACAAATATTGACGATTTTCTCCACCGCACGGAGCGGCTCAACCTGAGCCCTCCTCAACGGTCGCATCGTTTTGCGGTGCCCTATTTTTCCAAACCGTCCCGAGGACCCACCGGGATGGCGGTGCCGCATACGGCAAGATGCAAAATTTAATTTCGTCTAATTTAATTGAAAATTTGCGTGGACGATTGGCGGAGCGAGCGGCGAAAAACGCACATGGAGAAACATGGAACAGGAAAATGGGGACGGGCGAAAGGCAGGGCCTTCAAAACGGTTTGGGTTTGCTCCGTTCGTTCTCTATGCTCACATGGTTTTCATGCTCAGGCATTATCGTGCAGCATGATTACAAGGAGGATTAAAATCATCAGGGACCATCGTCGGAGTTATCTTGACGGTGTGATAAAGTTTTCTCTTCTAATTAATCTGGTTGAGAAAATGCTTCGAAACGGAATGCAGGGTCCCGTTGTCTGTTCTTCAGTGGGCTCTTTCAAGAAGACTTTCAAGAATTGGATATTTTTCCGACCGTTTTTTTGGAATCAGTAATCAAATC